>JAVJIF010010966.1:0-138377 GCA_038442645.1 Agave tequilana | reverse complement strand
CTTTTCTGAAATTATATTTTAAATGGATTGGATGACTCTCTTTACAATGTCTACAGTCCCATCACAACGGCAAAGATTTTATGGGCCAGTCTTGACAAGAAGTATCAAGACTGAGGATGCTGGTACCAAGAAAGTTCGTCGTAGGACGATTTCTGGAGTACAAATGGTGGACGGCAAAACTGTAATCAGTCAGGTGCAAAGTTTCAACTTATCCTGCACGAGATAGAAGCCGAAGGTATGATTCTACCTGAAACCTTTCAGGTTGCTACTATCGTGGAGAAACTCCCACTTGCGTGGAGAGATTTCAAGAACTACCTGAAGCATAAGCGAAAGGAGCTGAAGTTGAAAGATCTCATTGTGAGCTTCGATCGAGGAGGACAACCGAAAGTCCGAGAAAAAGAGTAGTAAGAACTCCTATGAAGTAAAGCCATGTGATCGAAACTCAAGGGGAAGCGTCTATTTCCAAAGGCTTAAAGCGAAGAAGACTTCCCAGGATACAAAGGTAAGGTCCAAGAAGGCAAGAACATGTGCTTCAAAGAACCTGCTACATCTGCTACAAAGAAAGCATAAGGCAAATGAATGTCGCAGCCGTCTCAAAAAGAACAAGAAAAGCCATCCACAAGCAAACTTGACCGACCATGCGTCGCAAGCCTTTCAGCTGTGGTGTCAGAGGTGAATCTGACAACCAATAATAAGGATTGGTGGGTAACACTGGGGCTACTCAGCACAATCTACTCTGAAAATTATTATTCTCTGAATATCAAAAACTAGAGCAAGATGCAACTATTCATAAAAACTCAGCCTTCTCAAAGGTTAAAGGAAAAGGCAAGGTCATCCTGAAGTGGACATCTGGAAAAGAGCTTACTCTGAACAATGTGCTACATGTTCCAGATATCCGCAAGAATTTGATCTCTGGATCAATACTTAGTAAGAAAGGATTTAGAATGGTTTTTGAATCAGATAAATTTGTACTTACTAAGGAGGGATGTATGTTGGAAAGGGTTATCTTGTGATGGACTTTTTAAAAGCCAATGTTACAGTGGTAATAAAAGTCTGTGTATTGTACCCAAAGCTTATAAATAAGGAAAAACTTCTGTTTATTTGCTTGAGTCTCTACTTTATGGCATGCTAGATTTAGGCATGTAAATTATAAGTCATTAAAGAACTGGTCTAATATAGGATATATTCCTAAACTCAACTTGAAAGAAATTCGCAAGTGTGAGATTTGGTTTGAGGCAAGTTGGCAAAAATTCATTTCACTCAAATTGATCGAAGGACAGAACCTTTAGGGTTAATTCATAGCGATCTATGTGACTTGAAGTTTATGCCAACTAGAGGCGGTAAAAGTATTTTATTACTTTTATTGATGACTGTACAAGATACTGTTATGTGTATCTTTTAAACAGTAGGATGAGGCAATAAATATGTTTATAATATTAAGCTGAAGTGAGAATCAACTCAACAAGAAGATCATATTCTAAAATCCGATAGAGGCAGAGAATATGAATCAAATGATTTTAGTGAGTTCTGTGCTAAATTTGGTATAATCCATCAAACAACAGCACCATATACTCCTCAGCAAAATGGAATTGCTGAACGGAGAACAGAACTTTGAAGGAGATGGTCAATTCCATGCTCGTAAGTTCTGAAGCTCCACAGAACTTGTGGGGGAAGCTCTGTTAACTGCAAATTATATTCTAAACAGAGTACCCCACAAGAACTTGGTCTTATACCATTGAGTTATGGGCATGGAAGGACGCCTTCCTACCATTACCTCAAAATGTGGGGGTGCCTTGCAAGGTACTAGCACCATTACCTAAAAGACTAAGTTTGTGAGCAAAACTATGGACTGCATATTCATAGGCTATGCCTTGAATAGCAGTGCCTACAGATTTTCTGGTTCATAAATCAGAGATACCAGATATTCATGTAAACATGATTATCGAATGTAGAGTATGCTGTGTTCTTTGAAGATATTTTTCCATATAAACGGGAAACAGATAAGACTTCTAGGAAAGAACACATGAGATGCGTTCAGGGACGAAAGCCCCGAGGAACCGATTGTTAATGCGGAAATTGAACCAAGAAGAAGTCAGAGATCTAGAATCTCAAAATCTTTTGGTTCAGATTTTATAGCATACGCTATTGAAAGCGAACCTCAAACATTTAAAGAGGCTATGTCAACCCCAAAGCACAAATGTGGAAAAAGCTATAAATAGCGAAATAGAATCCATACTAAGTAATCATACTTGGGATTGGCAAACTTGCCTCCTGGCAGTAAACCAATTGGGTTGTAGTGGATTTTGCAAAAGAAAATTAAAACCTGATGGATCTATCGATAAGTACAAGGCTAGATTATAGCCAATGGTTATCGACAAAAAGAAGGACTTGACTACTTCGATACTTATTCACCATAACAAGAATAACATCCATTCGGATGTTGATTGCAATTGCAGTATTGCATAACTTAAATATCCATCAAATGGATGTCAAGACTGCATTCTTAAATGGTGAATAAATGAAGAAATGAGCACCTGAAGGATTTATAGTCAGGGCCAAGAACACAAAGTATATAAATTGGTAAAATCCTTATACGGTCTAAAGCAGGCTCCAAAATAATGGCATGAGAAAATTGATAGTGTCATGATCAAAGATGGATTCACTATCAATGAATACGATAAGTGTGTTTACACTAAAACAGTTGGAAATGCATGTATCATTATTGTCTTTATGTAGACGACATGTTGATCTTGGGACTAATATTGAAATTATTAAGTCCATTAAAAGAATGTTATCCAACAGTTTTGACATGAAGGATCTGGGGTTTGCTGATGTAATTTTAGGAATTAAATCATCAGAACACCAGATGAATCAGTCTATCTCAATCTCACTACGTGGATAAGATGATGAAGATTCAAGGATCATGGGATAAAGAGAATAAATTCTTTTCTCCCACACGTTCACCTTCATAAGAATACGGAACTGAATACGCCAGTTGGAGTATTCTCAGATTATCGGAAGTCTAATGTATTTGATGAATTGCACTAGACCGCGATATTGCGTACGCTGTAAGCAAGTAAGCAGATACACTAGTAATCCTAATGATCAACATTGGACTGCTCTACTACGAGTATTGGGTTAACGTATCACATACCAAGGAATACACCTTGAGATATGGACAGTATCCACCTGTACTTGAAGGGTACAGTGATGCTAATTGGATTGCAGATTCTGAGGAATCAAAATCAACTAGCGGATACGTATTTACTCTAGGAGGAGTAGCGGTATCTTGAAAATCTTCTAAGAGCAACATGTATTGCCCGTTCCACTATAGAATCGGAATTCATAGCTTTAGATAAGACCGAAGAAGAAGCAGAATGACTTCGACAATTTTTGGAAGATATACCATTATGGCAAAAGCCAGTGCCTGCTATATGTATACACTGCGATAATCAAGCAGCTATATTTAGGGCACAAATATATATATAACGGTAATCTAGAACATATTCGTCGTAGACATAATACTGTTAAGCAGTTGCTCTCAAATAGAATTATCTCTATTGACTTTGTCTCGTCAAAAGATAATTTAGCTAGAAGATCCGCTTACTAAAAGTTTAAGTGGAGAGCGTATAAACTGCGCATCGAAGGGAATGGGTCTAAAAGCCTAACCTTACCGAGTCGGCTTAATGGAAACCTCACTTAGCGACTAGAGATCCCACGGACTAGTTCAAGAGGAAAAACTAGTTTATGATTGACTCTGCAAGTAAGCACTTGGAGCTTGACTTCAATCCATTCCTAAGTGCACATAAGTGCTTTCTACAAGTGGATAAGGATAAGCTTAACGCTTTTAATGATGCCTATATCTTGTTACTAAACAAGTGGAGTAGAGTAGACTACTCTTAATAGGACGATCACCTATGTGAGTATAGAGTTTGGGTCGGCTCTTTGAAAATTTCTATAGAGCTGTTATTCCCTAAAGATACTCTCTGAACCAAGAATGTCCATGGCCAAAACGGACACAATCGAAAACAAAGTTATTTGAAAAGTCACTGTGTGAAGCTTGTTGACTTGGCTTACACTAACGGCTAACAGTTCAAGACCTAGTTCACTGATTAGCCAGTAAGTCCGATAAAGCTTTCGCTATGAAAGTTTAAAAGACCTAGTTCACCTATCCTGATGCAGTTTCTTTTCTAAAGTACCTTTCACAATAGAGTCAGTCTCTTTGTGTGTCAATCCTTGAATCTCCACTCTTGTGGGGGATTGTTGGAATATGAAGAATATATATATGTAATCTTTGAATTGAATTACGGCGAGATTCGTTGATCGAATCAATTGGATGATGGTTGGAGCGTGTTCTCCTCCATTGGGGATGAACGTTATATTAACATGTTCAATTCGACTTCGAATGAATGAGATATTCAAGTCTAAAGATTGCCTAATTCAAAACAAAATGGAACTAAAGGTAGCTAAAAGCATTTAGTCCCCACATTGACAATGGGATGAAAGTTTGTAGTGTTTAAATAGAAAAAATTGAGAACAAAGGGCGTGCCCTTTGGGTACTTGGAGTTTTCGCGCGCGATTTGGGAGGAACCTTGCCTGCACATGCGCGCAACCGCCGCCGCTGGCGGCGGCGGGGTCGACAGGCCGGCCTGCCGGCACGGTGCCAGGCTCGGGTCAGGTTCGGGACCGGGACTGGTTCGGGTTCGGGTTCCCTACCCGCCTGGTTCTTTTTGAACTGGGTCTCAGGGTATAGGGTTACACGAAGCATACCCGCTCTGCTATCCGGATCCAAACCGCCCCGCCACGGACCCGCTCCGCTATCCGGATCCAAACCGCTCCGCCAACGCTGTCGCGGCAGTTGGACGGCCAACGGTTGCGGTGGTTGGGTCGAACCGTTGCAACGATTCTGACTGAACCGTTGCAACTATTCGTTGGGTTCGACCATTAGCCGCTCCGGAGCGCTATAAACAGCGCTTTAAATTCTCAATTGAAAATACACAACACACCAACAGTAAGAAATCGAAGGAGATCCTCTCTCTCTCTCAGACTTGAAGTGACTTTCAACGGAAGTGGGAAATCAGTAATTCGATTTCCGAAGCGGCTTCCAAAAGAGATTCTGCAAAAATTCGTTCTGAAAAAGGGCTCAGAAAATTTAACAGATTCTTTAATAGAATTGTTGTCTTAATCTGGGACTTCTGACGAAGAATATTCTTCAACCTTCCTTCTTCCTCTACAGTGGGTGCTCCTCTAAAGTAAAGGCAAATATTCTCTCGAAATTTGTCTTTGTCCCCTGCTTCAATAATCATGTGAAGGTACTGGTTAACTACGGTTCGACCGTACGGTGATTTGGTAGTGCTATCCAAATACCGTGAAGGAGCTCAAGTAAAGGCAAAATGTTCTCTCGAAATTTGTCTTTGTCCCGCTGCTTCAATAATCCTGTGAAGGTACTGGTAACTACGGTTCGACCGTACGGTGATTTGGTAGTGCTATCCAAATACCGTAAAGGAGTTTGTATCTTGGAGACCAGCGTCTAGTAACCCGTTAGCACCAGTGTGGGGGACGTAATTGTCTTAGGAGATTCGCTTTAAGCATACCTCACTCCAAGTACTATATAAGTGAATTAATTTCTTTATACAGGAGATATACTGATATTCAGTATATTTGAGACTGATTTATATCAGTCTAATTGGTGTTTAACCAAGGAAGGAAATTGAAAGGTGGTTCTTAATTAAGGAACGTTCTAATGAATGAAAACCTCCCACCTGTATTTACCGACCTGGCCAATAGATTGTTGATATTTCAGTGATAATGATTAGTTCAGATTGATCCCAAAAACCAACACTTTCTTCCCCATTTCATTTCTTATAATTCTGATTTTGGTTTTGGTTTTGATTTTGAATTCTCTATAAACTCTGAGAGTCGAGAAGAGAAAGAAAGAGAACTTAAAAGAGAGTAAGAGTGAGAAATTTGAAAGAGGAAGAAGAGAGAAAAAATGAGAAACCATTAGAGGAATAGCGGTAGAAGTGGTTGAGAAGGAGGATTTTAGGACTGCAAGGAGTGGAGGTGATGGGTTAGGGTGGAGATCCGACCTCATGGGTGGTCCAGAGACGATGATGGATTGGGGTTACTTCATAACAATTCAACAAAGAAGCTCAGAATGTCAATAAAAAAAGAAAGTAAACAAGGCACTTTAAACACGGTAACTGAGTTCATGAGGAGAGAGGTCAAGTGAGATGAAAAAACATTAGAGGAATAGTGAAAACTTGAAAGCATTATGGAGGTTCGAGAAAGTACCCCTAAATTATTTGTTTTGATTTTTAGTAACTTGTACATGTATAGAATTCTATCCGGAACATTCTTTGTGCATGACACTAAGTAGAGTGTCACATCTCATGCAACTTGTGAGTTGATATGAACTCAATTTCTTCTTTGTGAAATGAGTGTCATTACGATAGCCGATGGTGATGTTTCGACAATCAAGTCATTATGTACATTTTCAATAAACTTATTTTTCATGTGTACAATTATAGTGAAGTGGACTGTCATTTTATCAAAGACATGGTGATGACACATCACATAGTCATTTCGTTTGTCACATCTAGTTGTCAGTTGAAAGATTTCTTCACTAAAATTTTATCTAAAAAGATTTTATCCATTTTATTTAACAAATTGCGCATGATTGACATCTATGCACTAATTTGAGCAGGAGTATTAAAGTAGAATATAATATTTTGTAAGCCTGTTAAGATCAGAAACTAAACAGATAATGAGAAACAATTGTTTTATACAAGTTTAGAGACTTGTCAAATGGACAACGCAACATTTCATCTGAAGTTAAAAAACTTTCATATGGATAAACAAACAAATAAATTGATATTCTGTCATTTGTCCCACAGTTCCAACGAGCTCAACAACACATCACATCTTCAAACTCTCATAACAAGTATTTTGGATTTGGGTGAACAAATAGTCCCCATCGGCTAGACGTGGGGATGTCTTGGGAATATAAGGATTTGGGAACTCCACCTAAAAGGCTAGTCTTTTGGGATGGAGCCCCGAGTCCTTCAATTGGTATCAGAGCCATGCTCCGAACTTAGTCGTGTGTGTGGGTGATGTTCGACGATGTATAGATCCCCCAATGGCGCAAAGCGCAATGGGCCTGCCCACCCCACTGGCGCAAAAGGTTGCAATAGGCCCCTGTGAAGCTAATGTTTGGCTCTCGAGAAATTTGGCAGTGGTCCTCGTAGAGGAGTGACCGACTGCATTGGTACTTCACATAAGGCGTGCTCTCCTCCCACGCAGTGAAAGTTGGATCTCGATGGAGCATTTGATTCTTCGGTGCGAAGATAGTTGAGCTTGTAGGGAGACTCTTTGTTCGAGGAGGGGATAACTTGTTGTGCGCCGATGACAAAACCCAAGAGGATCTCACAAATCTCCAAGCACAGAGAATAAACCCAAAACACACATAAACCAGAAGCAAAGAACAACTCAAACACAAGACAAACTATCTAACGAGGGTTCGGCCTCAACGCCTACGTCCTCGGGCAATCAGAGAGGATTTAATTGCTATGGAAGAAGATTACAATGGCTAGCAGCCTCTTTGAATGCAAGAGCTCCAGCCTTTTCCTTTTCGCAGATCTTCTACAAGATACACCCTAGAAATCAACATTAGGCTTAAATACCCAAATTGCGGAGCAGCAGATTTCGCCCAAACCCGACTGTCGTCGGTGACCGCGGGTCGACCGACCTCCTCTTTGTCGACCCGCCCGGTCGACCGCAATTAACAGAGAGTTTGGTTCCTACAGTCAGAGCATTTTCGGTCGACCGGCCGGGTCGACCGCCTAAGACCCCGTGCATGCTGTGCATGTCGGTCAACCGGACCGGTCGACCGACCTGCTGTTTTTCTGCTGCTGCTGCTATTTCCAGCTTTTGTTCCCTTCGTCTTTGTCGTCGACTTTCTCGGCGATCACTCGACGACCCCTCGACGATCCTTATCAACTTCCCCATCAATAAACTCTCTCTTTCCAATAATTCTCCACCTCGGCAAAGATTTTTCCTAAAATCTGAGCCGATCTCCAACGAACCCCAGTCCATCACCTGGCGAAATCGACACACGATCTCGGCGAATCGACACACGATCTCGGCTTGCGCGCACCGGTCAAAATCGACACACGACTCCGCGAAATCGACACACGATCTCGGCTTGGAGTCTGTAGCTCAACTATCCACTGGAAAGCATCGTACATGCTTTCCCTGCACTTCACCTTAGGAGAATTTTCATACATGCCGATCACCACATGCTTCTCCTTCGCAACTTCACGACCTCATGAAGACTTCCTCACGAGCCAACACTGACTCTCCAACTGACCAGCTCTATCTAGTCTACCTGTCTTCCACTGACGGTCCAACCAAGTCTGCGTAGAGCCCACCAACATCATCGGCTTCAATTGGATGCACACCCCTCCTTATGCAAGCTCAACATCTTCTCACGGAAGATCACCTGTTCATCGAGACCACAACACCTCACCTCTCCGTGAAGTCCAACTGGCCACAACGCTTCACCTCTAAGTGAAGCCTCTCCACCTCTACGTGAAGCTCCAAACGGCCACACCTCTTCACCTCTACGTGAAGATCCAAACAGCTTCTCAAGAACCCAAATAGCTTCATAAGAGTTGCATCACCAAATGGCTGCGCCTTTACGGCTGCCTACGTACCTTTGCCAAAAAGGATCAAGCCAACCGTAGTTCATTTTAAATGAGCTTCATCAAGCTCAAGCACTTGCACCTCTATTTGCAGCAGTGAACCTGTCTGACCGAGTCATATGAACCTCTTCCCGACCATCATGGAGAACAACGGCCTTCAACTTCAGCTTGTCACGATCACAAGCTTGAGATTCATGCTTCTTTCCCCACAAGCGTGGTTTCACCTTTGTTCCTATAGCTGCAAACAACTCGACATCCTCAACAATGTCGTCAACCTGTTCAGCATCACCTTTGGTATCATGAACTCCACCGTGTCACCTCCGCTGAAGTATCCTTTGATGCCGAACCAACTGGAGATGATGGAGTAGCATCAACCTCCACCCGCTGCGATCTTCCCTTAGTCTTCGTCCTCTCCACCTGCTGAGAGACGATGGACTTCAACCCTGAAGTCTCTCCAAAAATGACATTTCTGCTCATCACGATCTTCTTGTCTTCGGGGTCCCACAACCTGTAGCTATTTCCCTTGACGCCCAAATAGACAAACCTCTTTGCTCGCGGATTCACCTTGCCATCCTTGGCACTGAAGTAGGCCGGACTTTCAAACTCCCGCAGCAAACACTGATCTTGAGCAGCTTCCCCAGACCAATATCCAGTGGAGCTCTACCTCCAATCGCAGTCGACCTGTTCATGAGATGGCTAGCATACTCAGTCGCCTCAGCCCAAATGACCTGTCTAATCCTGCATTAGACAATAACCTCCGAACCTCCTCCAGCAGGGACGGATTACCTCCTTAGCCAACCCATCTGTACCTGTTGTGAAGTGAGTTGTAATACCTGTGTTCTGGCCAAATTGTAGGAACTGGTACATGTCCTTTCCAACATTACCAATATGAAGCTCCTTTACCTTCCTACCTATCTGCCTCTCCATTCTTCCTCTCCACTTCACCAACACATCTAGGGCTTCACCCCTTTGTCTCATGGGATATATCCAAAACTGCCTAGATGAACCATCAATAAATGAGACAAAGTACCTGTGACCTCCAAGCGATGCCGTCTTAGCAGGTCCCAATACACTCATGTGAACACAATCAAGAAGACCTTCATTGTGGTGAGTACTGGTGCTGAATCTCACCTTCTTCTTGTCCAGACGCTGTGTGTTCACCCTCCGACTTGCAGGTAGCAGCACCTTCCGACAATTTCATCTTTGCAGGAGCTTGCAAAGATTTTTCTTCTTCCTGTCCGAACTTTCCCTGCCATATCCCCGGGCCAACATCATCTGAAGAACTCGAAGTCTCCACCTGATCTGTAATCGTACTATCCTTCAAGTAATAGAGGTTTCCTTGGCGGATGCCCTTCATCACCACCATCGTGCCCTTGATCATCCTGAGATCGCCATCTCGAACAGATATCACCATGCCCGATGCTTCCAAAGTACCAACTGAGATAAGATTCCTTTTGAGATGAGGTACATACCTCACCTCCTTCAACTCTCAAACTATCCCATCATCCATCTTGATGCGAACTGTACCCATCCCTTCTATATTACACGGATGTCATCCCCCATGACCGTGTAACATCCATCCAGCTTCTCAAAACTAGAAAACCAGGCCCTGTTCGGGCACACATGATAGGTGGCTCCGCTATCCAGATCCACTCAGCACTATCTGAGTTACAAATAGTAGGGTAGTAACCGAGAGAGAGAACACTGAAGAGTCATCATCCGATCCATCCGCCTGTGCGAGATTCGCCTCGGTCTTTGACTCCACCTTCTTACCTTTGCCTTCGAGCATTCTGCTTTCTAGTGTCCTACTTCCTTGCACAAGGCACATTGTAACACCCGGATTATTATACCCTGAGTTAAAGTAATATTATTGGTTAATAATATTATTTTTCATAATTATTCATGGATGTATATGATGCATGAATTGATCGTATTAAATACTGGGTGTTGGTATTCATACCTAACACTGTATGACATACTCGTATTATTATTGGGTATTGGTAATTGACCCTAATTAGGATTGTATTAATATTGGGGAGGTGTAGAAAGAAAGAAAATAAAAGAAAAAGAATAAAATAAAATGGGTATGGGTATGAGGTATGGGATGTAATGGAGTAGGTGGGAGTAGGCGGGGGAGAGAGAAATAAAAACACTTTTCTCTCTCTCTCTCTCTTTCACTCCCGTTCACTCTCTCCCACTCATTCTCTCTCTCTCTCTCTCTCTCCTCTCTCTCTCTCTCTCTCTCTCTCGGCAGCGCCGGCGAACCCCGACGCCGGAGGTGCGCCGGCCAGGCGGCGCAGCGCCGGAGGCCAGCCGGCGACGGGCCGGCGGTGGGGGGGAAGCAACGCACCCCACCCCTCTCTCTTTCTTTCCCACTTCTCTCTCTCTCTCGCGCGGGTTTGACTGGACCGGCGCCGGAGCATCGCCGGAGCGACGCCGGAGCGGCGCCGGCGTCGAGGAGGCGGCTGCGCCACCGCGGGCTGGGCGGCGGCGGCCGCGGCGGCCGCAGGGAGCAGCAGCAGCGCGCGGCTGCTGCTGCTGCTGCTGCGTATGGGAAAACCCATAATGGTTTTCGGGTTCGGGTTTTAAAATAAACCCGACTCGTTATGTACCCAACCCATTCATTAATAAGGTAAAATTTCATTTAGGCCCAGTGAGATTAAATAATTACTTTGGGGCCCCTGAAAAATTACAATCAGCCCCCTGAATTTTTTAGTTATTACGAATCTAACCTTTTGTATTGGTTTTGGTTTCCGAGCGATATCTTGGCCATCCGAAGTCGGATTCGGACGATTCTTAAGCCGTTGTGATCGGGAAGCGAGAGCTACACATTCGGTATATCAGTATACGGTATTGGGTGTTCAAAATATATCGGTATACTCGGTGAGTGGAAGTCCTAACTTAAAATCCTATTTTTTCCCCAATTTAGAAATAATTGTTGTTGGGAAATTATTGATAATATGGATTCATTTGAACTAAGAGATTTCATCATTTATAGATGATTGTGACAGTTGTTGTGAAAGTGATTTAGTGTTATGGAACCCAAATTCAAATAGGGTATCCGAATAACGAATCACGGATGTGTTAAGTATGTGTGTGAACATAACACGGGTATGATATCAAATTGTGATCTTGTTATTTATAATTCATAAAGACATGATCGGTAAGTGCTTGAATATATATTAATATGAGTGAACATAGAAAATACCGTAGGAGTTATACGTTTGTGAGTTTCTGGACATGATGTATATGTTGCGAGTATTTATTAGAATTTAGAACCGAATAACTAAACACTGGGTTTCGATAGGAATTGTTAAGAGTAAATCTTCAGCTAATACCATCTACCTGTCTGTGAGGAATGTTGAAGTTATTTAATCTGGAAATCGTTAAGTGGGTAAAGTACCCCTGATTCCTTTAAACACTGTGTTTGCATATGTATGAACTAATAAGATAAGAATGATGGTCGGTAAGTGAGGATGTATATTATATACAAGTGATGTCCAATCCGTTATGAAAGTAATAGTTATGGATAATAATAATCAGATGGTGGTTGGTTAACACCGGCGTACCCAGTGGGTAGACTAAACAGTGACAACTGGGAACCGATTACAGATCATGACTGTTATTTATTAATAAGAGATAATCACAATTAAGATAAAAGATCACTTGAGACCCATCAACCATGATTGGATAATTTTAGAGTCAGTTATATTGATACTGGTATAAGCAGAATCCTAAGTTGATATTAGGATTGAACTAAGCAAACGAAAATGGAAATTATCTTCGAGTAACTCGACGTGACCGTGGTATAGAAAACTCTGCTAAATGGGATACATGTAATTGATGCAGTATGATAGGAATAGCGTACTGGTTAAAGTATTGAAGGTTTTGTTAATATTGATAACTAGGATGGGATCGGGACATTTCTGTTAATTAGCAACGGTGAACACGAACCGATAATGATGGAACTGATCAAAGTAATTGATAATGAACTGAATTAGAGTAACTGAATTCCTAATACTACCGAACATGCTCCATAAATAGCTTGAACGTCAAAGCTTATTGTTAAGCTAAGTACGCGGAATACTCAAATGTGATGTAGTATGTGAGTATTGACCTTGCGAATACTGTTTTCATATTTGCTGTGTTTCATGATTAAGCAATTTGATAGATAAATAGTTAAGATTTATCGAACCTAATGAGAGGTGGAAGAATAAAACCTTTGAACCAGAACTCGCAAGTAGATATCGCACTTTTGGCGATTAATGTTTATTAATGGAAACTACTGATAAGACCATGTCTGATGATTATCAGATAATGGACGACCGGTGATGTTGTAAAGTATCAAGCGAGTGATTAACCTGGTGAAAACCTGTTAGAGTCAGTATTGAGCAAATCTGACAACTTAATATTAAGTATATCGATTATGATGGATAACTCGACATCAACAAAACAATACCGATAGCATTGAACTAGTATTTCGGTATGCCTACTCTATACACCGGAGACTTTCGGGTATCCTTGCAATTGATTTAGCGGAACATCGGAATTCTCTATTAGGCTTGGAAGTCACATCTTTATAGTGACACCGATTATATCTAACCGGTAAGAGTTAGACAATTACCTTAATAATTGAAGTTAGTAATACCGACGAAAGATTGAGCGTCGGGTCAATGAGATTAGTAATCCAGTATGGGTAAGTGATATGTGTATGTGTACGCATGTACATATGTGTGTGATTGATTCATATGCAAATGCAGATAACGATTCGGCTAGTAAATGACTGTATGGTTTGGAACTAGAAGATAGAAATAAGCAATAGCAAAACATGCCGCATAAAAGCCAGTAGCGTTAACACCTGTATTAGTAGGACCTGGGATAAATTTGGGATGTACCAAATAAAAGTACTAAAACCAATCCTTACGTGAAATAAAGGATAATTATGATGTTGAAAGTGTAATAATTCATTAATGTCAGAAGTAATGAGAAGATTCTGAATTAAATCAAGTTGTAACCAATAGACAGTTTGCCGGAGGATAAAAGAGGCAAATGATGACTAATCCCGACTGTTAATTATATGATAGTGGTGAATGAGTATTATGATTAGGAAAAGCGAATACCGGTACTACGAGTCAGAACTTGACCGGTGAGATATTGGGGATCCTTAAGTTGGATGCTTACATGGGTACATGATTGACACGTTATTGTGTATGCATTGTAGTCTAACACATGCTTCTTAAAAGGAAATAGTTTTATGAATGAGCATCATACTTGACTTCATGCACATGTTTGGCTACACATATATTGGAATGATATAACATGTTAGTTATCTTAAAAAGGCTTGCATGTTGTTAGTATAATAAATAGTTACTTATACATGTTAATGTCTTTCTTATTATTGGCATCATGTAAAGTAGGAACCATGTGAATTCCTATGTTTACATTATCTTATGAATTCTTGCATGTGGTTATTACATGAATTTATCGCATGTTTGGAGGAAGGGACCGGGTTGAACCGGAGGCGTAGAAGGGGAGATTTCATGGAGGAAGGGACCGGGTTGAACCGGAGGCGTAGAAGGGGAGATTTCATGGAGGAAGGAACCGGGTTGAACCGGAGGCGTAGAAGGGGAGATTTTACGGAGGAAGGGACCGGGTTGAACCGGAGGCGTAGAAGGGGAGATTATATTGTATGTATATGGATATGATTGTTTATGATACCCGATTATGGATGTTAATAGGTATGACACCTAGTACATGCATATGATTGTTTATGATATCCGGTATATGGATATGATTGTTTATGATATCCGAATTAAGGATGTTAATATGTATGGCACCTAGTGTATGCACATAGTTGTGTATGACATCAGGTAAACAGATTGTTGTGGCATCCAGTATTTGGATGTGAGTGTTCCGTATTTCTTCATGTACGAACACATTTATAATTGGGTACTATCATGAGTAGTGTGTGTTGTCATAGGTATATTACGGAAGGCAATATTGAACCATACTTCAACTAATCTAGTGAGTAAGATATTGTGATCATGACTACATATATATGAAATACGAACATGTTACAAACGGGAAACCGGAAAGGTGATTATAAGAGACTAACGAGTAGGTCATGTAGTGCAAAATCATTGAGATTATATGTTAATGAAATACTGGTCACGTGTACACAAGAGAATACATAGTGACAGCAGTAGATAAAAGAAAGAGTTTATGATTCATAAGCTGCAGTATCAACCATAAGTAGAAAATATCGAAACTGATTTTCTTTGATGTTGCTCAACTGCTTAATACTTGAAGTACAATGATAGTATCATACAAACTTTATTTGAATGACTTCACTCACTGAGCTGTTGAGCTCACCCCACCACAGATTGATTATTTTCAGGTCACGGCAAGGCGAAGGTTCGACTTAGAGCTGCAAGGATGTTCTCCTGAGATAATGTATGTACTTATTGTAGGATGTAAACTCTGATGTTATTAGTCACTATGAGTTAGAATAGTATATCATGGGAGCACTCTTCTGTATATGTTTATGTGATGGACCTTAGAATGAACTATATGATGAATATGAGATCTATAAGTAGGCTGATGTTAGCCGAAATTTCTTTTGTACATCCTGATTAACGGGCATTAGAGTTGATGATCATGAAATTTCTAGGTAATTAAACCTGGGGCCGTTACACATTGATTCCTCTTCAGATTTCTGAAACCCGGCCTGGATTTAGATCTTCCTCTAACCTCCTTGCCCTTTCTCGATGAACTTCTGCCTCTTACTTCCAGTGCCTCCACCGATGAGTTTGACCTAGAAGGATGTCTCTCCTTCTTCCTCGTCTCATAACTCGACAGTGCAGACGACACCTCATCATAATCCAAGGTCTGCCTTCCATTGATGAAGGTCAGAGCGAATGTCTCATACTCCTCCGCCGGGAGTGAGTTCAGAAAGATGATCACCTTATCTTCCTCATCTATCGTGACATCCACATTTACCAAGTCTGTAAGAAGCTTCGTATATCGGTTGATGTGCTCATTCACTGTGCTCCCCTTCTTCATCCGAAACTGATACAGCTTACTCTTAAGCTGCAACCTTAACTCAACACTCTTGGTCAGGTATTTCTTTGCAAGGGTATCCCACAGCTTCTTTGCCGACGTCTCATGTTGTGCAAGATATTTTATGTCTTGCGACAAACATGAACGTATCAAGCCACATGCCGACCTATTCATCTTCGCCCACTCTTCATCAGTGGTTGTGTTCTTCTTCTTCTCCAATAGGAGAGTGTCTTCGAGGTTCGATGCATTCAGCGCATCCATAACCTCGCATCTCCACATCCCAAAGTTATTTGTACCGTTGAACTTCACCACGTCAATCCTCGGATGAGGATGCATGGTCTTAACCGAAGTACTTTCCTCTGCCATTTAAATTTCTGATCCTCTATCTATGCGGAAGAATAACCAACTGGAAATAGATCTCTACTCAGATAAAAATTAGATTTTTACCTGTCCCTTGAAACCCTAGATCGAGTTTCTCACCGGATCTACTCCACATAGATTCAACGAGCCCTCCTTGCGTCCTTCTGAGATCGACACACGATCTCCTCGAACACCAATACCTCTGATCTGAGATCGACACACGATCTCCACCGGATCAGATCTCGAGCCCTTCGAATCCTCAGAAATCCCAAGCGCAACCTGGAAGCTCTGATACCACTTGTTGTGCGCCGATGACAACAACCCCAAGAGGATCTCACAAATCTCCAAGCACAGAGAATAAACCCAAACAGCACAAATAATCACCAGAAGAAAAGAACAAACTCAAACACACGATCTAACGAGGTTCGGCCTCAACGCCTACGTCCTCGGGTAATCAGAGAGAGATTTAATTGCTATGGAAGAAGATTACAATGGCTAGCAGCCTCTTTAAATGCAAGAGAGCTCCAGCCTTTTCCTTTTCGCAAATCTTCTACAAGATACAACCCTAGAAATCAACATTAGGCTTAAATACCCAAATTTGCGGAGCAGCAGATTTTCGCCCAAACCCGACTGTCGGTCGACCGGCGGGTCGACCGACCTCCTCTCCGGTCGACCCGCCCGGTCGACTGCAATTAACAGAGAGTTTGGTTCCTGCAGTCAGAGCATTTCGGTCGACCGGCCGGGTCGACCGCCTAAGACCCCGTGCATGCTGTGCATTGCGGTCGACCGGACCGGTCGACCGACTTGCCTGTTTTTCTGCTGCTGCTGCTATTTCCATCTGTTGTTCCCTTCGTTTTCGTCGTCGACTTTCTCGGCGATCACTCGACGACCCCTCGACGATCCTTATCAACTTCCCCATCAGTAAACTCTCTCTTTCCAACAAAGTACAGTGGCTATCTGCATCTGAATTTGAACGATCTCACACGGTATAACTCTTAGACTTCATTTAATAAGATGTGAGAAAAAGATGCCAAAATTTTGTGGGATGGGGTCATCGATCCTTCAGCTGCATTCAGTAAGGCAAGCGGCCAGACCACTCAAGAGCTCTGGTACTCATGATGAAAATCTAGAGGGTAAAAAACACTCCCATAATCCCATTACATAAGCTACAAGTATGGAGTCAAGTAACAGGAAACAGAACCTAGAGGTTGGTCAGATAGTGGGGAATTGCCAATGAGCAGTTTTCTTAGTGCAGAAAGGCTAGAGTCCTTTTCCAAACCGTGGGTGCTGCATTGCTCCAACCAGTCAGTTAGGCAAAAGATAGACCTGAGTTCTGTCATGTTGTGACGTCCTTGAAAACAGAGAATCTGGCTCGGCCATTTCCCTGCGCCGCTGGGAACAGCTCTGAGCTCGGGGCACTTCCAGAAGAAGCAGCATGTAATTGGGGGAACATATGCACGTTCTATGGTCCTGTTCTCCTCCTTTCATTATCACCATCCTCGCGCTCCTTCACCAAATGGCCACTCTTCCCTGTTAGAATACATATTGAATAAACTCAAGCACCTCAAGCATAAGTTTCCAGCAATGATGGAAGCATCCAGCTGCAATGCTTGTTACCAAAGAAGCTATCAAGTCGTAAAATCTTTGGTTCCGCTTTTTACTTTGGTAACCCAACATTTTCAAAATCCTTCTGACATGAGCAAAAGAACAAAATGGTCAAAGACAAAAATCTTGCAGCAGTGCTTTAACAACGATAAAGAAAAAGGAGGGAGAGAGAGGAAATGAGAACACTTCGGATATGGCATTAATATGCACTGTAACACTACTTTTCTTTTGTAAGAGTTAGTGTATCCCCAATACTTCATTTATTTCTAAAGGGTAGTCAACAGTGCCGCACAACCCTAAGGCCTCTTCAATTTCATGGGTCGCCTCCTCACTGTACTCAACAGTGCCGCACAACCCTAAGCGTTCAAGGTGAGGTTAATTTCTAAGCATCAGCAGTCCCTTCTGTGGCACCACCGGGCATTCTCCGACTTATATCAGACTTTTATTTCATCTTTGCACTGGATTTATTGTTTCTCCGCACAAGCGGTTTTGACACTACTTGCACTGCTGTCAAGTAACATCTAATGGCTTATTATTGCTTTGTTTATGCAACATTAACTTAAATTGTTCACACTAATTTAAAACTTGATAACTCAAAGAACTTAACTGGATTGAATTCTGGTTAATTCAGGGACACGATAAAGCTGCAAACAATTTCCCAAGCGTGGAGGCTGATATAAACTTCAATCTGAGTGATTATGAGGAAGATTTCAAATGGATGCGTGAAATTTGGCTTTGCTGGTTTGTTATGTAGTTTTTTGAGATAGAATTTTAATGGAGGAAGATGGATTGGGTTTGATGATGCAGATGAGAAATCTAAAGGAGGAGTTTTTCTCATCTGCTCCAGCAACAAGGTAAAGGATTCCCAGGTGGGAGTTCGAAGTTTCTAAGTGTCACATTACACAAATTTAATAGATGGAAGGCTAAAAAGGGCCAATTTTTGGCAAAAAAATTATTGCCTCTATCCCTTTTATGATCTAATAATATTCATTCTCTTTTTCTTTTCTGGTTGTTTGATAGTGGATTTGTTGTCTCTAACTTATTTCGGATTTGCAATGCTTAGTGTTTTCAGGTGATCTAAAACTCCGCAGGCCAATTGATGAGCAGCTCCATCCTGACTCTCATTGACGATTGACAAGCGTCAGCCCTCCAACAGGTCCAGCTCACAAGCAAGCAAGGACGCCAGCAAAGATCTTCACTCTTGTTTGTTTAAAATCTTTTTTGGTACTATTGTTACATGTTCTTTAAGCCTCTCTTTGTCTGAAATTGGGGTTTAAAAGGAATGTCTTTGGTTCTTTCTTTTTTAGATAAGCACAGTTTGATTCGAGAGAATATAATAATTTAATTTACAGTTAATTGTGAAAAGTACATCAAATAAAGATCGATTGAAATTACATTTTAAAATTAAGTAGGTTTCAAACTTTATCTTAATTTTTCTTAATATTTCCTACCCAAAAAAGGTGAGGATATTCCCAAATTATGATTTTTCTTATTTTTTTAAATCATTACAAAAAATCTATCAAATTAAACAAAGTGAAATTACATTTCGAAATTGGGTAGGATTCCAAATTTTACTTGGATTTTAATATTTCCTACCAGAAAAGGTACATAGAATCAGATATTCCCACCTACATTATTTCTTCCACCTATTGTTTACCATGGTTAATTATTTTTGCAGGTCCGGGCTACTAGTGCGAGGAAAATCTAGTTGAAAAAAGTAAAGTAAACGATGAACTATTAATTACTCGATAAATTATAAATACACATAAATGGATTTCTTCAGTATTTTCAAAGACAATGGGTACAAAAACACCCATGTTTTAACACCCAGAGCAACAACTCCTGGTGCAACAAGAAGTACCACCTTAACTAATTCAGTTAGACTCAATCAAGAGAATTCCTTGAGCAGACCCAAAAACTAATAGAGGAAAATGCATATATCTACATACCTTGGTGTACATCAGAGGTTGGTATCATAAACGAAGGGTTCCTGGTGTACAGCAGACGCCCATCTAGATCTGAGTAGGCCTCTACTCTCGGGATGTTTTCGATGATTGGCCAGTATTCGCATCCCTTTAGGCATCTCTTCAGTAGATCTTCATTACAGTACAATTCGAGCAGGAAATTATCATTCTGATGTTGTTGCTGCTGTCGTTGTTGGAGCAGGCTCAGCAGCCACTCTGGCAGACATTCCACCCTATAATCATCCAGAGTCAGCCTCTGCAATGCATCCAACTTCTCAACACATTTCAGTGATGGGCAATCTGCAAATATCAGGCCTTCCAGAGGAAATAATAGTTTCAAAGTCCTATAGTGGGTAATGCTGCCAAAGATTGAAAACTTCTTCATGTTACAATGTTTCAGTCCCATGCGAATCGATTCCAATTTATAGCAGCTCGAAACCTCCAGCTTCTGTAGACGTGGAAGTACAACCAATTCTCTCTCTTCTCCACAAAATAACAATTCTTGCAGATTTTTCAAAGTTTCAATGTTGAGAGCTTCAAGCTTGGGGAAGGACACCGAAGCAGCATTACTGCTACTGCCAAAAAAATCAGGGCCAATTGTTGCAACTCCTGAGGCATTCTCGATTCTAAGATCTCTCAGTTCAGGCAACAGACCCAGTGGCGGAAGGTGTTGGACTCTTGTGCAATTAATGAGAGACAAGCTTCTGAGTTGGCGAAGAAAAGTCGCCAATGAAGATGACATCATCCAGCTTGGAAACCCACGACCGAAGTATTCAGTGATATCTAGGCTTTCTAAACATGGTGGTGGAAACAGCTCCTCTAAGACCTCTTCAATTTTATGAGTCGCCTCCTCACTGTACTCAACAGTTTCTCCATTGTTGAAAGGCTCGTCATCAGTGCCGCGCAACCCTAAACGCTTAAGGTGAGGTTTATTCTTAAGCACCTGCAGTCCCTTCTGTGCCACCGCCGCATTCTCCAACTTAAATACAGAGAGCTCTCTAAGCTGCATGAGATACTTCAACTCGTCCAAGTTGTATCCGTAGCCTTGTTCTTGTCGTTCACGTGACCTGAAGCTATTTTCTCTCACAACAAACTTAGTGACAACACGTAGTCGCTCCAATCTCCCCATTCCATCTGGCATGAAAGAAGGGGTGTCCCGGCAAGATGAAGATACCACAAATTGCACAATTGAGTAATGCCATTGGGAAGGGCGTGGAGCGAGCGACATCCTGAGAGATTTAGGACCTGTAGGTTTGTAAGGTGTCTTATAGATTCTGGTAAACTGGATATTTTTGTACGGTCAAGATCCAAAAGCCTCAGGTGTATCAGATTGCTCAGAGCATCCGGAATGTTCTCAATTCCTGAGTCACTTAGTCCCAAGAACCGAAGAAATGAAAATCTGACAAACAAGTCATTCCCAAGCCTGGGAAATCCTTCTAAAAATATCGTCCTCAAGTTGTTCTTCTGCTGTCGTAATGGATCAGGGACGACTGCTAGCTCTCCTTTACCAGTAACTGTCAAGTGGCGAAGCTTGGTTGTGGTGGATATGTTGGCTAACTCGTCTACTTCTCCACAAAAGCTTTCATCTCGTGATAGAAACTGAGCCAGTGATCGCAAGAGATCATGCATTTTATAATACATACCATATGCATTCTCAATAAGGTTCCGCCTAATTAGCTCTTCAAAATATTCCTCCGATAATTCCAAGAACAAATCATTTTGTGTGTCTGCAAATCCTTCCACCACCCAATACTTGATAACATCTTGACGATAGAATTTATAATCCTCGGGAAATAAAGAGCAGAAGAGAAGCATTGCTTTAGGTGAGTGGGTAAATCTTCATAACTCAAGTACAAGGCTCCCCTCAAATCATCAGGTAGCTTGTCCATAGACCACGCATCCCTTCTTAGAATATTTTCCCATTCTCCTTCGCTTTTCCTTTTCATTTTTAGGACACCTGCCATGGTCTTAATTGCTAGAGGAAGACCACCGCATTTTTCAACGATTTTAAACCCTACATCTCTCAAGTTCTGCACTTCCCCCTCCTCTCCGGCGACAAACACATTCTTGCACAGCAATTCCCAGCCATATTCTACTGGTAATTGTTTAACGGAATGAATGTGCAGCGCATTCATCTGTATAGCAACTTTTCTATCTCTTGTGGTAACTAAAACACAGCTGCCAACAGCTCCACTTTGTAGAGGAACTCGTAGCAGATGAAACCACACATCCTCGCGCCACACATCATCCAATACCAGAAAGAAAAGCTTTCCTGAAACAGCACTCTCCAGTATTGGGAACAGCTCTGCTTTAGTTTGCTTATCACCATGATCTCCTCCAGCTTCTCCTATTATCTCTTTAAGCTTGCCAATCTCCGAAAAATTCTGTGAGATGCATGTCCATATCTTTGTAGAAAATCCAGAATTCACCTTTACGTGATTGTAAATTTTTTGAGCAAGAGTGGTCTTCCCGATTCCTCCCATTCCAGTAATTGCAATGACTCGGCATCTTTGCTCATCTTTCCTTAGTATCAATTCTACAAGATCCTCAGTGGCACGTTCAATGGCACTGCCCACAATATCAGGCGGATGTACAAGTGATGTAGTCTGCCGAGGATCCACTATAGTGACGCGAACATCTGGTTCACTTTGCACTAAATAAAGGTCTGACATAGCCTTGGATATCTCATCCAGTCCCTCATTGAGTTTTTTAATCCTTCCACCAATCTCATGGCGGAAACGGATCCCAGTAAAGCAAGAGAAGAAGGAAGGGAAGTTGCAGCGTACCGATGATGGGTCAGATGATGCAGATGGTTGGTCATCCAGCAACTTTCCACCCTAAAATCGGCAGAGGTCGATGATGTCATCAGCATCGTACATGACATCTTTGAGCTCCCTCACCCAGCCAGCAACTAGTTCCGATTGGACGCGCTTCCTCTCTGCATCCTGAAGCACGTTCCTGATCCTCTCCATCCTTCGCTGCAGCCTCCTGAGCTCGTCCTTCACGCCTAGTACAGTCACCCCCTTCTCCTCAACAAATTCTGCTAGCCTATTCACCATCTTCCTGGCGAAAGCATCTAAGATCATGGCCATCTTCTCAAGGAAGATAGGAGTATTGCAAAGAGTTGGGATTTCACAGTTCACAAACTTATGGGCTCTTTTGTTTCGCATAAAAGTCCGTAATTCGTAAATGACTTATAACCCAGTTATAATTATGCCGTTTGTTTGGACCGTAATTCATAAAAGACTTACACAACTCAATTGTCACTCACTTGCAACCCAATTATCACTCACTTACAGCCCAGTTACAGTTAATTTTATGGTCATACAAATTTTTATTATTTTATATGTTAATATTAAATTTTTTTAATATTTAATATTTTTAATATTTATTTCCAATATTAAAACTTTTTAAATCACCAAATAGTTAATTTTGTGATCAATTTTTTTACGTACGACTTACACATTACGACAACCAAATACCGTAAAGCACAATATACTTTTCCACTTACAACTTTATATTACCAACCAAACACCATAAAGTTTACATAACTCATTTACAACTGTAAAAGATTTTATCAATTACAACTTACGAATTACGGCTAATTACGACAACCAAACAGACCCTAATCTATATGTGTTGTGGTGCTTGAGGGGGGCGGCGGCTGCGGGAGGAGGAAGCTCATGCTGATTGAAGATGGAAAGAAAGGCAAGGGGCCCGTGATCTGTCAAGTGGGAGGAATATCATGTTTCCCCACAACGGAAGAAAGCAAAGGCATACAAATCCAAGCAAGGGCATATGATTGTCGAGTATTTTATTCTTTCTCGACCTTTTTTTTTTTAATATTTACTTTTTATTTTAGCTTGACTTTCTTTTGAATTCCACTCCACATATTTTTAAAACTCGTTTTTTCGTTTTTTATTCAGATTTGTTACATTTCTTCATTTTGACTCTTTCTCTTTCTTTCTTTCTTTTTTCCCTAGATCTTTGTTTTGTTTTAATTTTCTTTCTTAGTTTGTTGAAATTATTCTACATTTTATTCTTTTTATTTTTTCAAGATTTTTATTTCATTTTGTCTTTATTCTTTCACCTCTTTCTTTCTATATTTTTTCTTTTCTTTTTTAATTATTATTTTTTTTCGAATTTAAATTTATTTATCTATTGTATTTTTATTTTGATATTGTTCTATTTTGTAAATTCTTACTTTTCCTTTTTAAAGATTTATTTTATTCTTTACTTTTTTTCTTTTCTCTTTATTTTTCATTAAATAGTATTTTCTATAGTTGTTTTACATTCTTTTATTTTTTATTTTCATAACTATTTCCTTTTTACTTTTTGAGATTTTTTTACTTTTACTTTCACAATTCTTTTCTTTCTTTTTTCCTTGTTTAATAAATTTTAGTCTATTTTTTTATGTTTTACTTTTTTCATGTATTTTTTTCTTTCATCCATTCTTTTTACTTTATTTCCACGTGTTGATGATCTATCACCGATCAAAAATAGAGAAACACCAAGTTGAAAACTCGACAGCGAAAGCGAAACGTAGAAGATCTACCACTGACAAGCAATCACCACACAACCAAGGAATAAGATTTAACGTAGTTCGACAATGTACCTACGTCCATAGAGAGGAGCGGGGAAATCTTTATTGAAAACAGAGAAGAAAATTCAAGAGTTAAAATGAGAGCTCTCTCATAACTCTCAATGGTGAAATTCTGAAATTCTCTTGAATTCTTGAGACATCTTTGGAAGGCCACCCCAAAGGAGTTTATATAAGCACTTAGGATGATCCTAATCCCCAAATTCTCTTGAACTCAAATCAGCACCTTCTCAGAGAAATAAGAAACATGTATCCAAATCAAAATAGGAGACAGATCCGTATTAGAAAACTGCCAAAACCCGAATTCTTCTCCAATGAATATGAGGACAGATCGTATTAGAAAACTGTCAGAACCCGTATTTTTCTCCAATGAATATGAGGCACTCCAAATACTAACAATCTCCACTTTGACTCATATTCATTGGATCCCTCCGTAGAAATTGGCTTCTACTTAGAGAAGAAAATTCAAGAGTTAAAATGAGATCTCTCTCACAACTCTCAATGGTGAAATTCTGAAATTCTCTTGAATTCTTGACGCACCTTTGGAAGGCCACCCCCAAAGAGTTTATATAAGCACCTAGGATGATCCTAATCCAACACGAACTCAAATCAGCACCTTCTCAGAGAAATAAGAAACATGTATCTAAATCAAAATAGGAGATAGATCCGTATTAGAAAACTGCCAAAACCCAAATTCTTCTCCAATGAATATGAGGATAAATCCATATTAGAAAACTGCCAGAACCCATATTCTTCTCCAATGAATATGAGGCACTCCAAATACTAACAATCTCCACCTTGACTCATATTCATTGGATCCCTCCGTAGAAATTAGCTTCTACTTCATTCGCCTTCCTTTCTCTCCCCTTTTGTGACTTCACATGGCTCCCTCCCAAGAGCTTGTTCGTCACTTTACCTTTGGAGAATCTTGATGAAGTTCAAAGATGCGAGATGCTTTGAACTTCTCCACGGAATGGTCTTTGTTATCATATCTGTTGGATTCTTTTTCGTGTTGATCTTTACCAAATTGATCACCTTATCATTCACGACCCACTGACGTATCTTGTGATACTCATATCAATGTGCTTCGTCTGCCTGTGATGCCTGTGATTCTTAGCGAGATTAGTCGCACTCTGGTTGTTGCAATGAACCTGAACTAAATCATGTATGATATTAAACGTCTTAATCAATCCTCTCAACCACAAAGCTTCTTTTGATGCCTTAACTGCATCCATGTACTCAGTCTCTGTCATTGAAAGAGCAATTGTATCTTGAAACTCTGCCTTTCAACTAATGAAGCACTCAGTTACTGTGAACACATAGCCCATCGTAGATCTTCGCTGATCAAGATCTCCTGCATAACCTGCATCAACATAGCCTTGTAGTAACCTAGGCTTTCTCGTTTCTAATCCTTGAAACACCAAGCCTAGTCTCACAGTCCCTCGCAGATATCGTAACACCCACTTTACTACTTCCCAATATTGCTTTCTTGGATTTGACATGAACTGACTTACTGTACTAACTGCATAGGCTAAGTTAGGCCTAGTGCAGACCATAGCATACATGACTGATCTCACTGCACTAGCATATGGTACTCAAGACATCTCTTCTTCTCTTTCAATGATTGTGGGCACTGCATGGAGGATAATTTGAAGTGACCTGCCAAAGGAATGATGGTTGTCTTAATTCTGCCATATTGAATCTCTCCAATACCTTGAGAACATAATTCTACTGGGATAGCCAAAGTCTGCTTGAGCCTCTGTCTCAAGTGATCTCCATATCTAAGATCTCTTGGCTTCTCCCAAATCCTTTATGTCAAATTCCTTCTCGAGCTGAGCTTTAAGCTTCTGAATACGTGTCTTGTTTTTCACAACAATCATCTTATCATTCACATATAACAGCAAATATGTCAAATCATCACTCTGCTTAAAATGGACACAACTATCATACTCACATCGGTTGTATCTGGTCTTGATCATGAATAAGTCGAACCATTTGTACCGCTGCCTGGGAGACTACTTAAGTCTATAGAGGGGCTTCTTTAGAAGATACACCTTGTTTTATTTACCCTTCTGAATATAACCTTTAGGTTGTTTCATGTATATCTTCTCCTCCAGCTCACCGTACAGAAATACTATTTGACGTCTATCTGCTCCAACTCTAGATCAAACTGAACAACTATTGTCAATAACATCCGAATAGATGTATGCTTGACTACAGGAGAGAAAAATCTTATTGTAGTCAATACCCTCCTTCTGAGTATATCCTTTGACAACTAACCTTGCCTTGTACTGCTCATTGTCTTTCTTGCGAAAGACCTATCTGCAACCTATTGCCTTAGAGTATTTTAGAAGATCGATTAATGTCCATGTTTGGTTTCTTTCTAAAGACTCCAACTCTTACTCCATGGTTATAATCCACTTGCTGTGGTCATCTGTCTTTATATCTTCCCTGTAACTGTTAGGTTCTCCTGTTTCTATTACTAATGCGAAAGAGACATGATCATCGTCCCAGCCATATCTTGTTGGTGGCACCGTAACTCTAACTGATCGCCTCAACAGTTTAGGTTGCTCTTAAGTAGCCTTCTGATCGTCTCCATTTAGATCTGAGAAGTCCTCTTCTGACCCTTCAGGCCTTTTAAGGCTCTCTGAGAGCTCAACTTCTTTTTCCTAAGTGTCTGTCGAACTGTTTGGAACTCCACCTTGCGTTTTATCCTCCGTCTCTGATTTTTCTTACAACATTGATTTTTTTCTTCAAAGATCACATCTTTACTGGTAAAGGTGCTCCTTTTCTCAGGATCCCAAAGTCTGAAACCCTTGAGTTTTTTGGTGAGCCCGATGAAGATACACTTCTTAGACTTGCACTCCAGTTTGTTCCTTTTCTGACTATCACCAAACTATATGCCGGGCAACCGAAAATCCGTAAGGTTGAAAGTCCACAGATACTCCTCGCCATATCTCCTCTGGGATCTGAAGATCAATAGTTGTTGATGGTGACATGTTTACCAGATAATTTGCATGATTCACCACATCTACCCAAAATCGTTCTGATATGTCAGCCTGTAAACTGATATTGCAGGCACGCTCTGTAAGTGTCTGATTCATACGTTCTGCTACTCTGTTTTGTTCTGGTCGCCCTAGAATACTTAGACGGTGTTTGATGTCCTTACTTACTAAGTAGTCTGTGAATTCTTTAGAGGTGTACTCGTCTTCATTATCGGACCTCACGACTTTTACCTTTCGCCCCGTCTGATTTTCTACCAAAATTTTTTACTCCTTGAACTTCTGAAATACCTCTGATTTCTGCTTCAAGAAGTATACCCAAACTTTTCTTGAAAAACCATCTATGAAAGTAACATAGTACCTAACATCTCTAATGGATGCTACTGGCGAAGGCCCCCACACATCCGTGTGTATAAGATCTAGCAAGCATTTTGTCTGGTGTTGTGATGTAGAGAAAGCTACTCTATGTTGCCTACCCATAATGCAAAATTTACAAAGATCAAATTTGTAATATTTGATACCTAGTAGATTCACTCCTTTTGTGCAGTGCTTGAAGACCTTGTTTGCTCATGTGCCCAAGACACATGTGCCAAAGTTTTATAGCATCCTCCTTCTATGTTGCTGCTGAAGAATCACCAATAATAATGCTTCCTGTCAACTTGTACAAGTTTGTGTTGGCCCAGAGGCCCTTCACTCTAGTTTTGATGATGACTAACTCATGTAGTTATTGTTTACTAATAATCTTATGATATTTAGTTTCAAATATTTGATCAAGATATTAGTAGGTGATTAGCTTCGACAAAGGTGTTTTGAAGCTTTCACATGGTGATTCAAGAGTTCGAGCATCAAGATCGCATTTAACACTCGGTTGGAGTCATGCTCATTGGATCGTGTTTGGATCGAGTCAACTTGGAGACGGAATTCTATAAGAAGACATCGGTTTGTTTAGTTTAAGATTGTGTTTAGATCTTGTGTAAAGATTAGATAGTGTTGATATGCTCAAGTTCACATTACACACATTTATTTAAAGTTTCATGTTTGTTTTCAGTTTAATCGATTTTTGGATTTCAAGTTCAAATATATGATTTTCATGAATAGATAGAATCAAAACAAGTTTACATAGTTTAATATATATTAGATTTGATTTATATACATCTATACTTCATCTATTTAGAAAAACTTATTTTGATAGTCTATTTCATGAGTTTGGAGTTTTGTATTTAAATAAAACCTATTTTTGTAATTAATGTCAAAAATATAGACATAATATCCTTCATGTATATTGGATTCTATCCATATACAATATGCTTCAAAGTTGTTTCAATATCATGTTTTCGTATTTATACAAGTTTATAGAAAAACTGTATTTTTCTTTAGAAGTTTGGTTTCTAGAAAATACCGTTTTTGGTTTAAGGCAAATTTTTAAGAACAAAAAAATGGTTCAAATAGTTTGTAATATGTGTTGAATTTTTGTCACACATATTTGTATTTCAAAGATATAATAAGAACTGATTTTTGTGAAATTTATGTGTATTTTATGAGATTTTTTAGAAGTTAAAAACCCAAGTTTTTAATCCCTAAAATGTTTGACCTGGCTGTCTACCGGTCGACCGTAGCAGAAGTCGGTCGACCGATCGGTTGACCAACATGCACAGACGTGCATGCAGCCATGGGCTGGTGGACCGGTGGACCGAGCAGTCGACCGTCCAGAGAGCTCTGCTCTCTAGAAATGGCCCCAGTCGACCGACCAGTCGACCGACAGAGAGCTGCTGCTCTCTGTATCCAGTCCCGTCGACCGGGTGGTCGACCGGAGGCACAACGGTCATAAAAATGACCATTGGGCCAGTCGACCGGGTGGTCGACCGGAAGGGCAAATTTGCCCTTTCCTGCTGCCAACGGGCAGAATTCATTTGGGGCTATAAATACCCCCATTTGAGCAGGTTTTGAACAACAATTTCAAGAGCAAAAATCTTCATCTTCTTAAGTGTTTTAGGTACAAGTTTTAAAAGAGTTTTTGAGTTTAAAAGAACAATCTTTATTTGTTTTAAAGTGTTAGAAAATTCAAAGAAAAAGAGAGTATTTGGGAATTAATTTTTGATCTTTATTTCAACATCTATCTTGTGATTTTCTCAAGTATTTTTCTTTGTTGTTTTTATTTTCAAACACTTTTATTTCTCACACTTGAGCTATATATCTATCCTATCTATTAGGATCATTATTTTGTGAGAAAGAATTGGTTTGTGGTCTTTGAGATCACCAAGTTGTAAACCTTTCATACCTTGTGATATCCCTCTAGTGAGAGGTGATTGTGTTGATATCCCTCTAGTGAAAGGTGATTGTGGGTGTGGTGATTGAATATCCCTCTAGTGAGAGGTTGATTATTGTTTGGCTAAGTGCCTATCTCTCAATTGTGAGGTTGATCTTGTTTGGCTTTGTGTCTTGCCTCTAAGTGTAAAGGTTGTATTGTTGAGAGAGGAGTTGTGTACTCCCAAGTTGTATTTGCCCAAATCCTCAGTGGAGGTTTCCTGTGTGGGAAGTCCTGTGTGGACGATATAGTGAAAATCCTTCTGTGTGAAGGTGGGAACGTAGAGCTGGGTGCTCAAACCTCGAAACATATCTTGGTGTTTGCGTTTAATCCACTTTCTCTAAACTCTCTCTATCTTATATTGTGCATTGTTCATGTTGTTCATATCATATACATGCTTGGTTTGATTGTGTGCCCTCACTTGTGTTGAACCAAGAGAGCTTTACACAGCACCTCAACTCTTATTTAGAGGAACTTAGAGGAGATAGTCTAGAGCCCTTCACCTGGAATTCGGCTACACTCATTGGTTACACTAAGTGTGTTGCAATTAATTATTAATTCCGCATTATTTGTCATTAGATTAGCCTTACACCTATTCACCCCCTCTAGGTGTACTTTCAATTGGTATCAGAGTCCACGCTCCTGATATTAGGTTTAACCACCTAGGAGTGAGATCTTGATTAGCTAATCTATATTTACATTTGCACACTTATTTGTTTACACACACTCATGGTTTGCTTGACCTCTCCCATGTATGATGTTTCCAACATTGACATGTGAAAATTTAAGATGAGTATGTATCTCAAGACCATAGGTTTGCATGTTTTCTTTGTCGCTACCAAGAAATCTTATCTTAGTAATAGCAAGCATATAGAGGCATGCACAAGCCCTAACGGCACTTAGAAGCACATTAAGTAAAGAATATTTGTGTATGGTTTCTCATTGTGATTCTGCCTTTGCAGTGTGGAACACGTTGACCTCTTCAAAGCTTCAAACGCCAAACATTGTGGAGAAGGAATCTAGTAAGGATGAATCTGAATAACGTTGCTACATGGTCCAGGGAATGACTCCCTTGAGGTACATTCGGAAACTCAACTAGATGACTGTGCTAGTTCTTCAGGAGATGATATTATTGATGCCGATACATTAAATAAAGAACTTTTTATTATGTGTGAAAAATTGCTAGAAAAATATAAAACTTTGAAAAAGAAAAGTTTTGGACTTAATAAAGAAAATAAGGATTTGTATTCGAAACTTGATTTGGCCTTGCAAGAGAAGATTGAGATTTCAAATGAACGTGACTCTTTGAAATCCCAACTTGAACTTGCCCTTAATAAAAATAAATTTTGAAAAATAAAAATAATTGTGAAATTGTTTTGAAGAAAAATAAAGTTCTATCTTCAAAACTTGATTTTGTTGTAAAAGAAAATGAAACTTTAAAAAATAAAATTGCTTCTATTTCAAAAGAATTGGTTTTGGTTTCAAAGAAAAATATCTCTTTGAAAAATGATTTAGATTCTCATATTTGCCATGGTAGTATAACTTCACCACATAGTGTATCTATTGCATGCACCTCTTATTCTAACATTGAAAATGATATAAATATTTTGAAGAAGAATGTTGATTGTTTGGGCTCCACTTTGAGCCAATGTGCCATGAACCACACACGGTTGGAATCCACATTTCGCAAGAAACAAGTTCCACCTATGCATGCACACCATACACGGCATATACATACTTCCCACGTTTACACTCATAGCATTATATATGCTCATGTGTACACTTGTACACATTGTGGACGTAAGGGCCACCTTGTAAAATTTTGTTATAATTGGATACATGATTCAAATTTTACGAACAAATTTGTTTGGGTTAGGAAAGGAGCTAACCCCATGGACCCAAAAGAGTATGGGTACCAAAAGCCACTCCTATCTTTGATGTAGGTGAGGGCTCTCACATGACGTGAGAGTTATTGGTGCCTTGAGGTGGATGCCTTCCGAGCTAAACGGTGACTATATTGGATGTATCACTTTCAAGGGGAATTTGGTGGGAGGTCCACCATGGTTTGGAGTCTAGAGATGTGCCCTCATGCTTTTGGTAATGATCTCTAACTCATATTTATGTTTACATGCTTTCATGATTGATTTTTAGCATGTTTTACTTTTTCATGATTATTATGTTAAATGCCATGATAATTAGACTATTGACATACATGTATAGTATTTGAGATATATCCATATTTTTATGTACTCATCTTTTTGTGTTCTCATTATAATTTAGCTATTGTGTATATCATAGCTCTAACAACATGTGCATTTACCTAATGATCATATTGATTTATGTCTCATTTTATGCTTCATGTTTTGATTACATGTTTAGATGTAGCTTTCATTAAAACTTGTGCATATGCTTGTAAAACTAATGAGCCACAAATAGATTATTATATGTTTGTACTTGATTGCTCATTTGTACTCATTAGATATACTAGTATAGCCTAGTTTTGGTGATTCATATACTTTGACTTGTATTCCCTATTTTTAAACATATTTTTTATGATGATATGTTTTAGCTTCACATATATGTTAATTTTACCAAAACTATTGGATATACATGTATAACCTTGAGTCATTTGTGTTTCATGTAAAATTTCTTTATAGACTTGATTGTGTTTGGATATGTATGTATACTTCTAGTTTAGACTAGACATACATATACCTTGAAATAGATTTAATTTTGATGATTTTTTATAAAGAAATTTCATATTGAGCTAAAATGCCTTACTCCATGACTGTTGTTGATTACAACTTTTTATACTGTATATTTGTTGTTTACTCATTATTTGTTTTCATGAGATTATATAAGTTTTATTACTATTTGAGTGTTGATGATTGTGTGATTTTCATGTTTTCATGGATATGTTATTGTTTTATTTTTTTACTTGAAGGATTTCGTACTAGTTTACAAGTTTATCATAAAACTAGTGCGTATTCTTCATTTTGGTAGAGTTTTTCAAATATGTTATATTTTCAAATCTTATTTTTGAAAACCCTACCCATCAAGGGCGGTTAGATGGGCGACCATACCTTGTATGCACTTAATTGAAAATTCTTTTAATCATGAGCATGAAAAAGAGGTAGTATGAGTTATACACTTGATTCTCATCATATTTTCAATTGGTATCCCAATTGATATTATGTGTGCTTCAAAACTTTAAAAAGTATCGATTTTTATTGGTATTTACTTTTTCATACATATATATATGATTTGATTGTACTTACTATATCTTTACATCTTAAAGCACAAATTATGTTTATGCTAAGCTTATTTTACTCCTTAATGACTATTAGTTTTCAAATTGGATTTTATACAAGCTTATGTATCATTTTTATTGGTATCTCATAAAGGGGAAGAAAACTTCATGTTTTAGTTTTCAGTCGATTGTATTTCCAATTGGTATCCTACTCCCACACTTTATGACATAAAATTACAATAATATCATTCTTCATCTATATTATGATTTGGTATATTATTTTTTCAATTGGTTTCCTATGCACTTAAAGAAAAATATTTTAAATTGGAATATGCTAAAATTTTCTATATTGGTATCAAAAATCTTAAATTAGTTTTGTTATAAAATTTGGTATCTTTATTTGCAAAATGAATTATTTAACCAAATAGTTAGTTTATTTTTCAATTGGTATCATATTTCATTTGAAATTGGTATCTAATTTAAAATAAGTTTTGTTTACATAAAAAATTGGCTTTCACTTTCAATTGATATCAAAATTATAAAATATTCTCATTTGGTATCAAAATTATAAGATGTTTACAATTGGTATCAAGATTCTAATATACATATATATTTCTATTGGTATCAAAAACATACAATGTTTCATTTTCATTGGTATCAAAAGTTTATAAGATATTTTCAATTGGTATCTTTTGGTATCTTAAAATTTTTATTTATTTTCAATTGGTATTATAATTTGGTATCAAATGTTTTGATATGTATTGCTTATATGCAAGGGGAGCTTAACATCTTCTCTATATATAGATTCATATTGAGTGTATCTCATATTAAGGAGCTTGACCGCTCTTCTCTATGTCTTACTCGTGTGTAGGAGGAACTTCACATCTCCTTTTATACATTGTCTATTATGCTTTATGTGGTTAGGGTTTAGTCATCTCTTTTCATATAAATGCATGTATGCAGGGGGAGTTAACTTCACGTCTCTCCTCTTCATGAATGTATATAGCATATACACCTTTATTGTTTTAATTTATGCAAAAGGAAAGAAAAATATTATTTATGCCTTTAGTATTTGTACCCCTTTGTTGATGAATTGACAAAAAGGGGGAGAGAAATTTAGTGTTTTTATATATGCATGTTTGTTTAATTTTTATCTTTTACCATTGATATCAAGAGCATCTTTTGTTGGTATCAAGAGCATGCTTATTTCATTGGTATCAAATATCATGTTTATGCATATTTATGTTGAGCATTCATGACATATTTTTATTGTTTATTGCTATGAATGAGTTAAGGGAGAGCTTCCATGAAACTTAACTTTAATCCATGCATATATAACTCCATGAGTTTTGTAATCATCAAAAATGGAGAGATTGTTGGCCCAGAGGCCCTTCACTCTAGTTTTGATGATGATTAACTCATGTAGTTATTGTTTACTAATTATCTTATGATATTTAGTTTCAGATATTTGATCAAGATATTAGTAGGTGATTAGCTTCAACAAAGGTGTTTTGGAGCTTTCGCATGATGATTCAAGAGATCGAGCATCAAGATCGCATCTAGCACTCGGTTGGAGTCATGCTCATTGAATCGTGTTTGGATTGAGTCAACTTGGAGAGGGAGTTCTACAAGAAGACATCGGTTTGTTTAGTTTAAGATTATATTTAGATCTTTATGCTCAAGTTCACATTACACACACTTATTTAAAGTTTCATGTTTGTTTTCGGTTTAACCGGTTTTTGGATTTCAAGTTCAAATATATGATTTTCATGAATAAATAGAATCAAAACAAATTTACATGGTTTAATATATATTAGATTTGATCTATATACATCTATGCTTCATCTATTTAGAAAAACTTATTTTGATAGTCTATTTCATGAGTTTGGAGTTTTGTATTTAAACAAAACCTAATTTTGTAATTAACATCAAAAACATAAATATAATATCCTGCATGTATATTAGATTCTATCCATATACAATATGCTTCAAAGTTATTTCAATAACATATTTTTGTATTTGTACAAGTTTATAGAAAAACCGTATTTTCCTTTAGAAGTTTGGTTTCTAGAAAATACAGTTTTTGATTTAAGGCAAATTTTTAAGAACACAAAAATGATTCAAATAGTTTGTAATATGTGTTGAATTTTTATCACACATATTTGTATTTCAAATATATAATAAGAACTGATTTTTGTGAAATTTATGTGTATTTTATGGGATTTTTTAGAAGTCAAAAACCCAAGTTTTTAATCCCTAAAATGTTTAACCTGGCTGTGTCTACCGGTCGATCGGAGCGGTCGACCGGAGCAGAAGTCGGTCGACCGGTCCGGTGACAGACGTGCACAGACGTGCACGCAGCCATGGGCTGGTGGACCGGTCGACTGGGCGGTCGACCGTCCAGAGAGCTCTGCTCTCTAAAAATGGCCCTGGTCGACTGGCAGAGAGCTGCTGCTCTCCGTATCCAGTCCCGGTCGATCGGGCGGTCGACCGAATGCACAATGGTCATAAAAATGACAGTTGGGCCGGTCGACCAGGTGGTCGACCGGAAGGGCAAATTTGCCCTTTCCTGCTGCCAACGGGCAGAATTCATTTTGGGCTATAAATACCCCAATTTGAGCTGGTTTTGAACAACAATTTCAAGAGCAAAAATCTTCATCTTCTTAAGTGTTTTAACTACAAGTTTTTAAAGACTTTTTGGGTTTAAAAGATTAATTTTTATTTGTTTTAAAGTGTTGAAAAATTTAAAGAAAAAGAGAGTATTTGGGAATTAGTTTTTGATCTTTATTTCAACATCTATCTTTTGATTTTCCTAAGTATTTTTCTTTGTTGTTTTTATTTTCAAACACTTTTATTTCTCACACTTGAGCTATCTATCTATCCTATCTATTAGGATTATTATTTTGTGAGAAAAAATTAGTCTGTGGTCTTTAAGATCACCAAGTTGTAAACCTTCCATACCTTGTGATATCCCTCTAGTGAGAGGTGATTGTGTTGATATCCCTCTAGTGAGAGGTGATTGTGAAAGTGGTGATTGAGTATCCCTTTAGTGAGAGGTTGATTGTTATTTGGCTAACTTTCTATCCCTCAATTGTGAGGTTGATCTTATTTGACTTTGTGTCTTGCCTCTAAGTGTAGAGGTTGTATTGTTGAGAGAGGAGTTGTGTACTCTCAAGTTGTATTTGCCCAAATCCTCAGTGGAGGTTCCCTGTGTGGGAAGTCCTGAGTGAAAGATATAGAGGAAATCCTTCTGTGTGAAGGCGGGGACATAGAGATGGGTGCTCGAACCTCGAAACATATCTTGATGTTTGCGTTTGATCCACTTTCTCTAAACTCTCTCTCTTACATTGTGCATTGTTCATATTGTTCATATCATATACATGCTTGGTTTGATTGTGTGTCCTCACTTGTGTTGAACTAAGAGAGCTTTACATAGCACCTCAACTCTTATTTAAAGGAATTTAGAGGAGATAGTCTAGAGCCCTTCACCGGGAATTCAGCTACACTCTTTGGTTACACTAAGTGTGTTGCAATTAATTTTTAATTCCGCATTATTTGTCATTAGATTAGCCTTACAACTATTCACCCTCCTCTAGGTGTACTTTCAGTTTGTTGTCTGTTCTCCTTTGAGAATCGTCATAGAGCCTCTAGTAACTTTTATTCCTCCATCTGCACCAGAAAACTTATACCCTCGAGCTTCCAAAGCTCCCAACAAGAGAAGATTTTTCTTTAAATTCAGAATGTATTGGACGTTCGTGAGGGTTCGAACTTGTCCATCAAACATCCTCATACGGATCTTGCTAATGCCAACAGTCTTATACATGACGTCGTTTCTTATCAGGACAGAACCTCTATCATAAGGCTTGAAGTGCTGAACCATTTCCTTTTTGGGCACATGTGGTATGTGCACCGAGTCAAGTAACCAAGCTGTTGGCCCAGAGGCCCTTCACTCTAGTTTTGATGATGATTAACACATATAGTTATAGTTTACTAATAATCTTGTGATATTTAATTTCAGAGATTTGATCAAGTTATTAGTAGGTTATTAGCTTCAACAAAGGAGTTTTGGAGCTTTCACATGTTGATTCAAGAGCTCAAGCGTCAAGTTCACATCTAGCACTCGGTTGGAATCAAGCTCGTTTGGATCATGTTTTGGATTGAGTCGACTTGGAGAAGGGATTTTACAAGAAGACCTCGATTTGTTTAATATAAGATTGTTTAGATCTTTTGTTAAAGATTAGATAGTGTTGATATGCTCAATTTCACATTACACACACAAGTTTATTTGGTTTTGGTTTTTCGATTTAACCAATCTTGGTTTTCATGTCAAAAACATAGATATAATATCTTTCATGTATATTGGATTCTATCCATATAACATGCTTAAAAGTTGTCTCAATATCATGTTTTTTTTGTATTTATATGAGTTTTAGAGAAAACGGTTTTCCATTTCAAAAATTCAAGTTTTGAAAAATACGGATTTTACCTTAAGGCAAAATTTCAAGAACACAAAAATGGTTCAAATATTTTATAGTATGTGTTGAATTTTTGTCACACATATTTGTATTTCAAAGATCTAATAAGAACTGATTTTTGAAGAATTTATGTAATTTTATGGGATTTAATTGAAGATAAAACCCAAGTTTTTAATCCCTATAGTGTTGGACCTGGCTGTCTGCCAGTCGACCGGACCGATCGACTGAAGCAGAAGTCGATCAACTGGTCCGGTCGACCGATATGCACAGAACGTGCACGCAGCCCAGGCTGGGAAGCCGGTCGACCGGGTCGGAGAGCTTCTGCTCTCTGGAAATGGCCCCGATCGATCGCCCGGTCGACCGGCAGATAGCTCTGCTATCTGTTTCCAGTTTTCGGTCGACCGGCTGGTCGATCGCCTAGTCGACCAGAAGGGTAGTTTTGTCTTTTGCCAGACTGCCAACGGGCAGAATTTGTTGGGGCTATAAATACCCCTCATTTGAGCTGATTTTCAACAATAATTTCAAGAGCAAAAACCTCCATCTTCTTAAGAGTTTTAGCTACAAGTTTTTAAAAAAGTTTTTGGGTTTAAAAGATTAATCTTTATTTGTTTTAAAGTGTTGAAAAATTTAAAGAAAAGAGAGTATTTGGGAATTGGTTTTTGATTTTTCTTTCAACATCTATCTTGTGATTTTCTCAAGTGTTTTTCTTTTTTGTTTTCATTTCCAAACACTTTTATTTCTCACACTTGAGCTATCTATCTATCATATCTATTAGGATCTTGTTTTTGTGAGAAAGAATTGGTTTGTGGTTTGTTGAAACCACCAAGTGTTGTAAACGCTTATCTTTGCTTGGCTTCCCTCTAAGTGTAGAGGAGGTTGTGCACTTGGGTTGTTGGTATCCCTCTAAGTGTAGAGGTATTTGAGTTTGTTGGTATCCCTCTAGTGAGAGGTTGCTTGTTTAGCTAATTGTCTATCCCTCTAAGTGTAGAGGTGATTTGTGTTGTGCCTTGCCTCTAAGTGTAGAGGTTGTATTTGTTTGAGAGATGAGTTGTGTACTCCTACTTGTATTTGCCTAAATCCTCAGTGGAGGTTCCCTGTGTGGGCAGTCCTGTGTGGACACTACAGTGGAAATCTTTCTGTGTGAAGGCGGGGACATAGAGCTGGGTGCTCGAATCTCGAAATATATCTTGGTGTTTGTGTTTGATCCACTATCTCTAACTCTCTCTTACATTGTACCTTGCACTATTACATATTGTTCATTCATACTTATATGCTTGGTATTACTTGTGTGTGCTCATACTTGTGTTCAATCAAGAGAGCTTCAAATAGCACCTCAACTCTTATTTAGAGGAATTTAGAGGAGATAGTTCAGAGCCCTTCACCAGGAATTCGACTACACTCTTTGGTTACACTAAGTGTGTTGCAATTTATTTTTAATTCCGCATTATTTGTCACTAGATTAGTCATACACCTATTCACTCCCCTCTAAGTGTGCTTTCACAAGCATCTGAGTATTTACCTTTTCCTGACTCAGCCGTCAAGACATAACATGAATCCTCATCTACTTCTTCAACAACCCGGTTTGATCTGACTTTCCACTGGTTCTACCCCGATCAGAATTTTTACTGCCTTTCCTCTTCAGCATATCCTTGTATTTCATACAATTTTTCTTGATGTGCCCTGGTTTCTTATAAAAGTAGCAAGAGAAACTGCTAGAAACCTGTGAATCCCTTTTGAGTCCCTACTCTTTGACCTTCCCCTTTAGCCCTTGACAAACAATCCTGAGGCCTCCTCTATAGAATCTGTTTTTTTCATCAGCTCGTTGTTCTAGAGCATCTGCCTAACATATTCTAACTCCAAAGTCTCCTTACCATACATGACAGTGATTGCCAAGTGGCCATAACTTGATGGAAGAGAAGAGAGTAACAAAAGAGTTTTGCCTTCTTCTTTTAGTTTAACCTCTAGATCTAACAAGTCGCTTAAAATTCTATTAAAAGTATTGAAATGTTGTAAAATAAGCGTACTTTCGTTCATTCGAAAGCTGTATAACTGTTTCTTCATGAAGAGCTTGTTCGGCAAACTCTTCGTCATGTAAAGGCTCTCCAGCCTACACCAAAGACTAGCAGTTGTCTCCTCGTTCATCACGTTGTAGAGGACCTCATCTGATAGGTACAGTATTATCGTCACCTTTGTACGAAAGTCAATGTTGTTCCACTCATTATCCTCCATCTTCGATGGTTTCTTCTCAATACCAAGTAGGGCCTTATATGTGCCCTCCTTCACGAGCAACGATGTTACTCGCATCTTTCACAAAAGGAAGTTAGACTTTCCGTCAACTTCTTTACCTCGAATTTGGTTGTCGTGGTCATCTTACTAGCCATCACTTTGATACCAATTGTTGATGATCTGTCACCGTTCAAATATCAGAGAAACACCGGGTTAAAAACTCAACAGTGAAAGTAGAAGCATAGAAGATCTGTCACTAGTAAGTAATCACAATACAACCAAAGAATACAAGATTTAAAGTGGTTCAATAATGTGCCTACGTCCACGGGGAGGAGAGAAATCTTTATTGAAAATAGAGAAGAAAATATAAGAGTTACAATGAGATCTCTCTCATAACTCTCAATGGTGGAATTCTGAAATTCTCTTGAATTCTTGACCCATCTTTGAAAGGCCACCCCCAAGGGTTTATATAGGCACCTAGGATTATCCTAGTCCAATACGATCTCAAATCAGCACCTCCTCAGAGAAATAGGAAACCCGTATTCAAATCAAAACAGGAGACGGATACGTGTTAGGAAACTACCAAACCTGAAATTTTCTTAAATGAATATGAGGAGAGATCCGTATTAGGAAACTGCCAGAACCTGAAATCTTCTCCAATGAATATTAGGCACTCCAAATACTAACACCACGTTTGTTTTTTTTTCTAGATATTTTTCCTTTTGAATTATCTTTCAGTTATTCTTAAATCAACCTTTTGTTTCCTTCAATCTTTTCATTTTTTTTTAAATTACGTTTTGCATTTTTTCTCCATATATTTTGTTGACTTTTTTCCAATTCTATTCTACATATTTAGATTTTTTACATTTCTTCGTTTCAATTCTCTGTTTCTTTTGTCATTCGTTTTATTTTTTCCATATTTTTTTACTTTCTTTTATTTTTAAATTTTCTTACTTTCTTTTTCATTTATTATTCTATTTTTTTCTTTACATTCTTTCTATCATTTGTTAGTTTTTTATTCTCTTATATATTCTTTTTTATTTTTTATTATAATTTTAAACTCTTTTTCCTTTGTAAAGATATTTTTCTTATCCTTTTTTTTATTTTTATTGAATATTATTTTTTATATTTAATTATTTATTCTCTATTTGTCTATGAAAATAACTATATCTTATGTTGAATACATGATTATAAATTTTTCACATAAATAGTTTAATGAAAAAATAAATTAGATCTCCATATCAAATTAGAGAATACTCAAATTAAAATAAAGACTTCACGTGCAAGACAAATGAACTTTTCTAGTATATATAAGAGGATAATATGGGGTTTCTCAAATTCTAAAAAAAACTTCAAGAAATTCGGCCAAAACATATACTAAAAATTTGGGTTCAAGTAAGACTTGTTCGCTCAGTTATTGAGAGAGAGAGAGAGAGAGAGAGAGAGAGAGAGAGAGAAGGGACAGTAAAGGTCATACTGGATTGAACGGTGGAAAGAAAAAGCAAGGGCACATGATATTGACAACAGAAGGAAGCAAAGGCATGCAAATCCAATGAACAATATGAAAGGGAGAAAATGCTTTCCTACTCATTATATCATGTAAAAATGAGCTTACCGACTTCAACAAAATAAAAAGATCTGACATTATATACAGATATAGTGAGAGATATAACTGAATAGGAAGTTTCTTTTCATGTATCTTTTATCTATTATTTTACTTCCTTCTCGACTTTTCTTATACAAAGTTTACTCTGTATTTTAGCTTGACTTTCTTTTGAATTCCACTCGACAAATTTTTAAAACTCTTTTTTCCCTTTTTTGTTCAGATTTTTTACGTTTCTTAATTTCGACTATTTCTCTTTTTTCTTCTTTTTTATCCTAGATTTTTGTTTTTTAATTTTCTTTCTTTTTTTTGAAATTTATTCGACATTTTTATTCTTTCTTTATTTTTCCTTTATTCTTTCACTTCTTTCCTTTCTATATTTTCTTTTCTTTTTACATTTTAATTAGTTTTCAAATTCAAATTTATCCTTTTTATTTTTATTTTTGATATTGTTCTATTTTATAAGTTCTTACTTTTTCTTTTTAAAGATTTTTTATTTTTATTCTTTACTTTTTTCTTTATTTTTTATTAAATTGTATTTTCTTTAGTTGTTTTACATTTTTTTTATTTTCACTTTCATATTCCTTTCTAGTTTTGAGATTTCTTTTACTTTTACTTTCACAATTCTTTTCTTTCTTTTTCCTTGTTTAACAAGTTTGTTCTACTTTTTATATTGTCACTTTTTTCATGTCTTTTTTTCTCTCACTCATTCTCTGTACTTTATTTACATGTTTGTTCTTTTCTTTTTCTAGATAGTTTTCCTTTTGAAATATATTTCATTTATTCTTATATCAGTATTTTGTTTCCTTCAAGCTTTTCATTTTTTTCTTTTTCTATTACGTTTTGCATATTCCTTTTCTCCATATATTTTCTTGGCTTTTTTCCAATTCGACTCTACATATTTACATTTTTTTACATTTCTTATTTTCAATTCTCTCTTTCTTTTGTCATCCATTTTATTTTTCTATATGTTTTACTTTCTTTTATTTTTAGATTTTCTTACTTTTTCAGATTTTATTCTGTTTTTTCTTTATTTTTTAGATTTTTCATTTTATTTCTTTCTTATTCTGTCACATCTTTTCTGTCTAGATTCTTTCTATCATTTGTTAGTTTTTTTTTATTCTCTTATATATCCTTTTTTTAATTATAATTATGTTTTATTTTTTAATCTCTTTCTTTTCCTTTTTAAATATCTTTTTCTTTCTCTTCTTTTCTTTTTTCTTTCTTTATTTTTGATTGAATATTATTTTTTTCATATTTAAATATTTGTTCTCTATTGAAAATAGCTATATCTTATGTTGACTACATGAATATAATTTTTTTTGCATAAATAGTTTAAATAAAAAATAATTAAATCTCCATATCAAATTAGAGATTACTCAAATTAAAATAAAGATTTTACGTGCAAGACACGTGCAATTTTCTAGCACACACAAGAGAATATAGGGTTGAATATTTCGCAGTTCACAATCCTACTCTTTAACTGGCTCTCTCTGCTATGTGTTGTGCTGCTTTAAGAGAAGGAGATGCCATAAGTTGTTCTCTAAAAGAGAGAGCTCACACTGATTTAAAGGTGAAAATTCTTCGCAAGATCTGTGAAAAATTCTTCACAATATTCTCTACCCACAATATTTCTTCTCTCTTTCTTTCTTTTTTTGGATAGATTTCCAACCCACAATATCATCAAGAAATGAGCTTATCAACCATCCTTCAAAAAAATAAAAATATCTGACATTATGCACAGATATAGTAAGTGATATAACTGCAAGCGAAGGACCAGCAGTATCCAGATTATAACGTACCTAAAAATTAATTAAAGCTCCAGTGATCAAACTGTTGGCCCGGAGGCCTTCCTCTCTAGTTTTGAAGATGATTAACTCATGTAGTTATGTTTACTAATAATCATGTGATTTTAGTTTCAGATCATGTAACAAGATATTAGTTGGTGATTGCTTCAAAAAGAGGAGTCTGGAAGCCTTCACTTGGTGATTCCAGTGCCCGAGCATCAAGATCATACATAGCCTTGCTCGTTGGATCACAGAGTTTGGACCAAGTCAACTTGAAGATGAAGATCGTCAAGAAGACTTAGATTTAGTTTAGTGTGTTTAGATCCATTTGTAAAGCTTAGTATGTTTGATATGCTCAAATGCACAACACACACAAGTTTTATGTTTGGATTTGGTTTTCATGAATAGATTGATCAAAACAAGTTTACTTTGTTTTTATATATATTAGATGTGTTCAATATACATACATGCTCCATATCTTAAACAAACTTATTTTGATATGTCTATTAATGAGTTTTAGAAAAAATCAGATTCCTATTGAAAAATCCAAGTTTGATAAAATACAAGTTTTGGTTTTTGATAAAAATGATAAAACACAAAAATAGTTTCATATGCTTGATATTTGAGTTGAAATTTTTATCACATGTTTATATATCAATGCAAAATGTTAAAACTATTTTTGTGGACTTTTACAAGACTTAAAAGAATTTTTAGAAATATGTTTAACTGTTTTTCTGACCCAGTTTCTGACCCAGACTGTGGCTGACAGGCCAGGTCGGCCGACCGGACGGTCGACCGAACCAAGGGCCAGTCGACCGTTGCGGTCGACTGACGTACACAGCCATGTGCACATTTGTCAGACACAGGGCCGGTCGGCCGACCGGATCAGAGAGCCTTGCTCTCTGTATCTGGGCAGTCGACCGAGCGGTCGACCGGAGTAGAGAAGTCTGCTCTCTGTATCTGGGCGGTCGGCCGGGCGGTCGACCGTATTGCCCCAACGGTCATATTTCTGACCGTTGGCGGTCGACCGGGCAGTCGACCGCAAGCCTGTCAGGCTGCAAGATCAACCTAACGGCTAGTTTTCTGTTTGGGCTATAAATACCCCATCTCTTGGGGTGTTTTGATAAGACTTTTGAAAAGAAAAATTTCAGTGTTTCTCTAGTGTTTAAACAAGTTTTCAAAATAGTTTTTGTGCTCAAAAGATTCATTTATTTATTTTAAAGTGTTTTGTTTATTTCAAAGAAAATAGGTTTTTGGGAATTGTTTCTTGATTTAAAATTCTATATTCATTTGGTATTTTTTCCAAGAGATTTTCTTTGATCAAAACACTAGTTTTTCACACTTGAACTATATCTTCTATCCTAATCTATTTAGGATCTTTGTTTTGTGGAAAAGAGATTGTTTGAGGTTGATTGAGCCTCCAAGTTGTAAACCCTCCTTGTATTTGTGTATCCCTCTTTGGTAGAGGTTGATCGGAGTGGTATTGGTTTGAATCCCTCTTCGGTAGAGGTGATTGTGTTTGTTATTGGCTACGGGCCTTATCTCTCTTCGGTAGAGATGGATTGTGGTTGTATTGCCACGGTGGCATTGTAAGGTTGAGAGAGGAGTTCGGTACTCCTTAGTCGATTGGAAATCCTTCTCGGTGAAGGCGGGGACGTAGAGTTAGGGGCTCGAACCTCGAAACATATCTTTGTGTTTGTGTTTGATCCATTATCTCTAAACTCTCTCTCTTTATTTGTGCAAAGCATCATGCATATCATCATATCATATTTACTTGTGTTGAGCATTGATTCATATTGTCATATCTATTATATGCTTGTGTGTTTGTGTGTGCCTCACTTGTACTTAACCACAAGAGCTTCATATAGCACCTCAACCCATATCTAGGGGAATCAAGAGGAGTTAGTCTAGAGCCCTTCACGGGGAATTCGGCTACACTTGTGTGTTGTATTAAGTGTGTTGCAAAATTGTTTTAAGCTTCCGCATTTAGCGCATTTAGTTTATAGATTAGCCATATCACCTATTCACCCCCTCTAGGTGATTTACAATTGGTATCAGAGCCTACACTCCTGATACTTAGGCTTAACGTCCTAGGAGTAAGATCCTAATTTTGCTAATCTACCATTTGCATTTGCACTTTTGTTTGCTTGCACACATATAGTTTGGACCCATGGACTTCATGACCCCACCTATGTTTTACCCTTCCAACATCATTGTTTGGAAGATTAGGATGTCCGTTTATTTACAAACCCTAGGACATAAGATTCACCTTGCCATTACCAAGAAATCCTATCTTAGTGATAGCAAGCATATAGGGGCCAATGCACAAGCCCTTGAGGCCATTAGAAGCACGCTTTCAAAAGAATATCTTATGCATATTTCTAATCTTGATTCCGCCTTTGCAGTGTGGAACAAGTTGACAACAACCACCACCTCCGAGTTTCAAATGCCAATCCAACAAGAAGAGGAATCTAGTGGAGATGAATCTGAGCTACAACAATGCTATACGGTCCAAGGGAATGGCTTCCTTGAGGTACACTCGGAAACCCACTTAGATGATGATGATGCTAGTTCTTCAAATGATTTTATTGATCCCCATACTTTAAATGAAGAACTATCTATAGTTTGTGAAAAATTAATTGAAAAATATAAGATTTTGAAAAAGAAAAGTCTAGGAATTGAAAAAGAAAATAAAAGTTTGCATTCTAGACTTGACAAGGTTTTGCAAGAGAAGGTTGAGGTCTATAATGAAAGGGATTCATTGAGATCTCAATTAGACCTTGCACTAAAAGAAAATGAATTTTTAAAATCTAAAAATGATTGCCATGTTATTTTAAAAAAAATGAAAACTTGTCTTCAAAAATTGATTTTGTTTTAAAGGAGAATGTTGCTTTAAAAAATAACATAATTTCTATTTCAAATGATTTAAATGTTGTTTTAAAGAAAAATGAAGTTTTACAAAATAAGATTGATGCACATGTTTGCCATGCTAAGGTAGTATCTCACACTTCACCCCTTGCATGCTCCACTTCTTCTTTGATTAAAAATGATATAAATGTTTTAAAGAAGAATATTGATTATTTGGGCTCTACTTTGAGCCAATGTGTAGTGGGTCATACACGTTTGGAATCTTTGTTTCGAAAGAAACAAGTTCCACTTATGCTTGCACACCCATCACAGCATACACATGCTCCTCACGGACACCATCACACTATGTATGCTCATGTGTACACTTGTACACATTGTAGACGTAAGGGCCACCTTACTAAATTTTGTTTTGATCGTATACATGATTGTAAGTTAGCAAATAAATTTGTTTGGGCTAGAGAAAGGACTAACCCCCATGGACCCAATAAGATATGGGTACCAAAGACCACCCCTCTTGTTTATGATGTAGGTGTGGGCTCTCGCATGACGTGAGAGTAGCGGTACCTTGGAGTGGATGCGTTTCAAGCTTCATGGAAATCAATTGGATGCATCACTTTCAAGGGAAGTTTGGTGGAGATGACCACCATGTTTTGGAGACAAGGAAAGTTGCCCTCTAGGTTTTGGTAACGGTCTCTTACTCCTTATTTATGTTTGCATTCTTTTCATGTTTATTGTTTATAGCATGCTTTGTTGTTTAAAGATTATTATGTCAATGCTATGTTTATTAGATCCTTGACATACATGTATAGCCTTTTGAGACACCCATGTTTAATATGGACTATTATTTTGTGTTCTCACCATTTGTTTACCTATCATGTTTATCAGGCTTAATAACATGTGAATTTACATAATAATCATGTTTATGTTTTTCATGTTTATTTATCTCTTGTTTTGATGCTTCATGATTTGAATATATGTTTAAATGTTAGTTTTCATTAAGACTAGGTATATACTTGTACATATAGTGGGCCACAAATAAATCTATATATGTTTGTGCTTGAATGCTTATTTGAACCCATTAGATGTGCTAGTATAGTCTAGTTTTGATGATCCATGCATTTTAAACTTATATTCTCATTTTGGTTTTGTTTTATGATCATGTGTTTTTCATTTCATGTATATGTCTATTTTGTCAAACCTTAAGATATACATGTATACCCCTTGAGTCATTTGCCTTTCATGCAAATCTATACATATGGACTTAATTGTATTTAGGGATATGTATGTATACTTTTTGTGTTGACAAATCATATATATACCTTGAAATGAAATTTGTTTTAATGAAAATGTAGGTATTCATGTTTTTCATGTGTTTATGTTTAACTTCGTGTATATGTTCATTTTATCCAAATTATTGCTATACATATACATCCTTTTGAGCCACGTGCCTTCATTCATATATCTTTGTGGACTCGTTGTGTTTTGGATATGTATGTATACTTTAGTTTGTATAGGACATACATATACCTTGAAGAATAAATAGTTTTGATGATTTTTAGGTTTTCATGTTTAAAGGAATTTTGAGCTTGAATGTCAATTTTCATGATTATGTTCTTCACATTGTATTTGTACACTCAATTTATTGTTTACTCATGTGTTTGTTTTCATGAGTCATGTTTATGCTTAATTGGCTTAGAGTGTTGATTATCATGTGGATTTCATATTTCATGAAAAATAATTTGTTTTATTCCTTACTTGAAGGATTTCGTACTAGTGTACAAGTTTTTCCATTTAACTAGTTGCGATATTCTTCTTTTTGGTAGAGTTTTCAAACACACAATAATTTTCAAACCTATTTTTTAAAACCCCTACCATCTAAGGGCGGTTGGTTGGGAGACCATGCCATGTATACCCTTCTTGAATATCTTTTAAACTTGTACATGAATGGGTGGTAGTTATATGATGTATACACTTGATCATTATTGTTGTTTCAATTGGTATCATTGAAATTCTTTCAATTGGTATCAATTTTGACTTTTATTGTATACTCATATATTTTCGTATATGTATGTTTGCTTTTCAAAGAATATCAATTTCAATTAGTATCTTATTTCAAGCTTACGCATTGTTTTTGTTGGTATTTCATAAAGGGGGAGAAAATTCGATTTTCATGTTTACAATTGGTATTTGTATTTCCACTCCCTTGCTTTATGATAGAAAAATAAAAATTTTAAATTGATATCATATACTTGAAAAATACTCTTTTTGATATCAAGATGTTTATTTGAACGTTTTAAAAATGGTATCTCAAAATTTTGTTTAAAGAAAATAGTCAAAAAGTTTTGATTTGTATTGCCTATATGCAAGGAGAGCTTAACATCTCTTCTATATATAGATTCATGATGAGTGTATCTTGTATTGAAGAGCTTGACAATCTCTTCTTTATGTGGTACACGTGTGTAGGGGGAGCTTCACATCTCCTCTTATGCATTACATAGTGTATGTTATGTGAATTAGGGCTTGTCATCCCTCCTTCATGTAATGTATCTATGTAGGGAAGCTTCACATCTTCCTCTTCATGAATGTATATAGCATATACCATTTATTTTATCGATCTATGTTTACTTTCAATTGGTATCAAGATGCTACTTTGACATATTTTCAATTGATATCTTAATTGATTGTCACCCCTATTTGGTTTTGTTTTTATTTTAGACAAAAAGGGGGAGAACATTATCTTTATTTATCCCTTATTGATGATTGTTTCTTTGTATTAAAAAGGGGGAGAAGATTTTGTTTTGTTTTGGTTTTTACCCCTTTTGTTGATGATTGACAAAAAGGGGGAGAAAGATTTTGAGTTTGATTGTGTTTTATATATGCATGTTTATGTTTTGCATATATTAAGTTTAATTTAGTTTAATTTTAATTGGTATCTAGAGCATGCTTTGTTTTCGAACATTTCATTGGTATCTAGAGCCTTTTATTGTTTATGCATATCTATACATGTTTCATGTTTCATATTCATTGCATATTTATGTTTATTTGTTTATGCATGAGTTAAGGGGGAGCTTCTTTGAAGCTTAACTTTAATCCATGCATATATAACTCCATGAGTTTTGTCATCATCAAAAAGGGGGAGATTGTTGGCCCGGAGGCCTTCCTCTCTAGTTTTGATGATGATTAACTCATGTAGTTATGTTTACTAATAATCTTGTGATTTTAGTTTCAGATCATGTAACAAGATATTAGTTGCTGATTGCTTCAAAAAGAGGAGTTTGGAAGCCTTCACTTGGTGATTCCAGTGCCCGAGCATCAAGATCATACATAGCCTTGCTCGTTGGATTACGGAGTTTGGACCAAGTCAACTTGAAGATGAAGATCGTCAAGAAGACTAAGGTATCATTTAGTTTAGTGTGTTTAGATCCATTTGTAAAGCTTAGTATAGTTGATATGCTCAAGTGCACAACACACACAAGTTTTATGTTTGCATTTGGTTTTCATGAATAGATTGATCAAAACAAGTTTACTTTATTTTTATGTATATTAGATGTGTTCAATATACATACATGCTTCATATCTTAAACAAACTTATTTTGATATGTCTATTCATGAGTTTTAGGAAAAATCAGATTTCCTATTGAAAAATTCAAGTTTGATAAAATACAAGTTTTAGTTTTTAATAAAAATGATAAAACACAAAAATAGTTTCATATGCTTGATATTTGAGTTGAAATTTTTATCACATGTTTATATATCAATGCAAAATGTTAAAACTATTTTTGTGGACTTTTACAAGACTTAAAAGAATTTTTAGAAATATGTTTAACTGTTTTTCTGACCCAGTTTCTTACCCAGACTGTGGCTGACAGGCCAGGTCGGCCGACCGGACGGTCGACCGAACCAAGGGCCAGTCGACCGTTGCGGTCGACTGACGTGCACAGCCCTGTGCACATTTGTCAGACACAGGGCCGGTCGGCCGACCGGATCAGAGAGCCTTGCTCTCTGTATCTGGGCGGTCGACCGAGCGGTCGACCGGAGCAGAGAAGTCTACTCTTTGTATCTGGGCGGTCGGCCGGGCGGTCGACCGTATTGCCCCAACGATCATATTTTTGACCGTTGGCGGTCGACCGGGCAGTCGACCGCAAGCCTGTCAGGCTGCAAGATCAACCTAACGGCTAGTTTTCTGTTTGGGCTATAAATACCCCATCTCTTGGGGTGTTTTGATAAGACTTTTGAAAAGAAAAATTTCAGTGTTTCTCTAGTGTTTAAATAAGTTTTCAAAATAGTTTTTGTGCTCAAAAGATTCATTTGCTTGTTTTAAAGTGTTTTGTTTATTTCAAAGAAAATAGGTTTTTGGGAATTGTTTCTTGATCTAAAATTCTATATTCATTTGGTATTTTTCCCAAGAGATTTTCTTTGATCAAAACACTAGTTTTCCACACTTGAGCTATATCTTCTATCTTAATCTATTTAGGATCTTTATTTTGTGGAAAGAGATTGTTTGAGGTTGATTGAGCCTCCAAGTTGTAAACCCTCCTTGTATTTGTGTATCCCTCTTTGGTAGAGGTTGATCGGAGTGGTATTGGTTTGAATCCCTCTTCGGTAGAGGTGATTGTATTTGTTGTTGGCTACGGGCCTTATCCCTCTTCGGTAGAGGTGAATTGTGGTTGTATTGCCTCGGTGGCATTGTAAGGTTGAGAGAGGAGTTCGGTACTCCTTAGTGGATTGAAAATCCTTCTCGGTGAAGGCAGGGACGTAGAGCTAGGGGCTCGAACCTCGAAACATATTTTTGTGTTTGCGTTTGATCCATTATCTCTAAACTCTCTCTCTTTACATTTGTGCAAAGCATCATTCATATCATCATATCATATTTGCTTGTGTTGAGCATTGATTCATATTGCCATATCTATTATATGCTTGTGTGTTTGTGTGTGCCTCACTTGTACTTAACCACAAGAGCTTCATATAGCACCTCAACCCATATCTAGGGGAATCAAGAGGAGTTAGTCCAGAGCCCTTCACGGGGAATTCGGCTACACTTGTGTGTTGTATTAAGTGTGTTACAAAATTATATTAAGCTTCCACATTTAGCGCATTTAGTTTATAGATTAGCCATATCACCTATACACCCCCCTCTAGGTGATTTACACAAACGTATTTAGCCTTTTCCATGAACTCCCTTAAGCTGAGGCACGGATATTGACACACACATAATTGATTAAGGTACACAAAAAAAGTTGAAAACAATTTAATAGACTATTATAACCTTTCATATAAGACTAATATAACCTTTAATTAACATAAAATTACAAGTTTTGCTTTCCAAATTGATTAATGCACACACTCATTGATTTATACACACGTTGATTAATACACACACTCATTGATTAATACACACATTGATTAATAAATACGCTCAACAATCTTTTTTCCTTCAAACCCTAAAAAAAATTCAGATCATCCAAACCCAAAAATTCAAATACATGGATAAGCAATTAACTACTTTGGGGGGATTACAACAATAAAAAGGTAATATTTTTAGTGTTTAAATTTTCTTTTTTTAGTTTTTCTGTGTAATATCATTTTTTTAACTTTTACTCGCTGCTGTATCAGGTTTTTTCGGCGTAAATAATTCATATTCTTAGCTTTTGTTAGGCTTAATCAGGCCGAACAAAAATTTTCTGTTCGGCCAAATGAGGTCGAACAAATAATTTCTATTCGGCCTGATAATGTTCGACCTATTAGACCGAACAGTAACTTCTTGTTCGGTCTTATTAGACAAAACAGAATATTTTTGTTCGGCCTCTGGCGGTCGAACAGATAATAAATATTCTATTTATAACCAAACATAACATATACGTACATATTGATTGGTTTTGTATTCTATGTTGTTACAGGAATATCTCTCTACCGGTAATAATTTGATAATTGATTATACATCAGACTTCACTACGTATGAGATATTTTAAAGTCGTGAGACGTTAATCAAATGGGTTCAGGAAGTTGGTAAGTCACATGGCTTTATTATCGTTATTAAGCACTCTAATCTCCCAATAAATGAAAAGAAAGGAAGAGTATTTCTTAGTTATGAGTGTAGTGAAAAATATAAAAAAAAATTAGAGCTCAATATGGAAGATACATCAGAGCAACGCCAATCCAAATCCAAAAATATTGATAAAAAAAATGTGATTGTCCATCCTTATTAAAGGGCAAGGAGTTGTCTGCCGAATAGAGGTAGGTGCTTTTGGTTGCACGTGGTGTCCACAACCATTTGGCCTCAGAATATTTGAAAAGACATTCTTTTACTGGTAGATTATCTAAAGAAGAGGAGAGATTAGTTATAGATAATGTCCCTTGTCCGTCCAAGAGATATTTTGCATACTTTGAAACAAAAAAATAATCTAAATGTGAGCACCATGAGAACAATTTATAATGTAAGAAGAAGTTTAAAGTTGTAAAATATGCTAGAAGATCACAAATGCAGAAACTAATGAAAAAAACTTTTAGAACACACTTATATTGAGGTTCTAGAAGTTGTCTCGATACGGACACAATAAAAGATATTCTTTGGACTCATCCGCTAGCATTGAGTTATTACATGCATTTTTCGGGTTTTAATAATGGATTGCACATACAAAACCAATAGGTACCAGTTACCGTTGATAGAGATTGTTAGAGTACAAGCACTGAAATGACTTTTTCAATTGCTTTTGCATATTTGAAAGCGGAACGGGAAGATAACTTTAGTTAATGTTTGGATAGTCTGAAAGCTCTAATGCATGGTTGGTTGATGCCATCTGTTGCGGTAAATGACAGAGATTTAGCGTCAGTGAATATTGTAAAAAGAATATATCTTATTTGTCGTCATTTTTTGTGTAGATGGCATACAAGAAAAAATATTCTTGATCAATGCAAGAAAACCTTTAACACCAAAGAAAAAGTCAACTTATTAATGTCAGAATGGAATATAATGATGATGGTTGATACCGAGGAGGATTTTGTATGATTGTTTGGTAGACTTAATGAGGATTGCGGGGACTTCCCTAAGATATTTTCATATGTGAATAGTACATGGATTGACAAGTATAAATAGAGTTTTATCGCATGCTGGACTGACACGATAACTCATTTTGGAAATACATCAACAAACCGGTATGATATTGTTCATTCATATACGATGTCGTGTAATTTTTATATATCTATTATATAACATCGTTAACATAAAGTTATCTTATCTTTTCATTATCTTACATTTTTCAGAACTGAAAGTGCCCATGTCAAGCTAAAAAGATACCAAGAGTCATCAGTACAGAATTTAAGACTAGATGAGCCAAAATACATGCACTTTTAGAGATGCAACACATAGAAATAAAGTTTCCTTTGAAAAAACTGTAAATGTGGTATTACAAAACTGTAGGCCATCTCAGTTTAAGTTCCCGTGTGGTGTTGTATCCACTACTGCTATGAAAAGATTGTGAAAGAATCTATAAGAAGCAACACCATCAGTGTGGATAAGGAAGCCTGTAAGTGCATATTTTGAAACATCCAAGACTACCTTGTGTACATAAGTTGGCTAAGTATGGCAAAGTTAATATGCCTATTCCATTAGATTCTATTGACACACATTAGAAGAAACTAGACATGTCATCATTCGTTTCTATTGATAATGAAGTGATAGATGACGTAAGAAATCAATGGACAGAAGAAATAAACATGATAAACCAACGCTTTTCCGCAACCAATGATTTGAGCAGATAATTTTGTTGGCCCGGAGGTCTTCCTCTTTAGTTTTGATGATGATTAACTCATATAGTTATGTTTACTAATAATCTTGTGATTTTAGTTTCAGATCATTTAGCAAGATATTAGTTGGTGATTGCTTCAACAAGATGAGTTTTGAAGCCTTCACATGGTGATTCCAGTGCCCGAGCATCAAGATCATACCTTTGCACTCGGTGGATCACGTTTGGGATCGAGTCGGCTTGAAGATGAAGATCGTCAAGAAGACTTAGGTATCCTAGTTTTAGTTTTGTGTGTTTTAGATCCATGTGTAAAGATAAGAATAGTTGATATGCTCAAGTGCACAACACACACAAGTTTTATGTTTTGGAAATGGTTTTCATGAATAGATTGATCAAAATAAGTTTACTTTGTTTTTATGTATATTAGATGTGCTCTATATACATACATGCTTACATGACTTATACAAACTTAGTTTGACATACCTATTCATGTAGTTTTATATTTTGGTATTTTTAACAAAACAAATTTTTGGAATTAAAGATAAAAATCATGATATATATATATATATATATATATATATATATATATATATATATTATATATATATATATATATATATATATATATGTTTCATGTTTATTGGACTCATGTCCATATGCAACATGCTTCAATGTGTTTAAATATCATGTTTTTTGTATTTCTATGAGTTTTAGGAAAAATTAGATTTCCTATTGAAAAATACAAGTTTGATAAAATACAGTTTTGGTTTTTGGTAAAAATGATAAGACACAAAAATAGTTCAAATTGCTTGATATTTGAGTTGAAATATTTATCACATGTTTATATATTAATGCAAAATGATAAAACTATTTTTGGGGGTTTTTATATATTTTACAAGATTTATTAAAATATTTTTAACATGATTTTCTGACTCAGGACAGTGACTGACAGGCCAGGTCGGTCGATCGCACGGTCGACCGAACCAAGGGCCGGTCGACCCGGCAGTCGACCGACGTGCACAGCCTTGTGCACGTCTGGCAGACACATGGGCCGGTCGACCGGGCGGTCGACCGGACCAGAGAGCTTTGCTCTCTGTATCTGGGCGGTTGACCGGGTTTGCCCAACGGTCATATTTATGACCGTTGGCGGTCGACCGGTCGATCGACCACAAGCCTGTCAGGCTGACAGATCAGCCTAACGGCTAATTTTATTTTGGGCTATAAATACCCCATCTCTTTGGGGATTTTAGACAAGATTTTCAAGAGCAAAAATTTCTATATTCTCTGGTGTTTTAAAACAAGTTTTCAAAAGGTTTTAGAGCTTCAAAAGATTAATCTTTATTTGTTTTAGAGTTTTCTTGAAAAAATCAAAGAAAATAGAAAATTGGGAGATTTTTTTAGTTCTTCATTTCTATATTTTACAAGAGTTTTCCCAAGTCTTTTTCTTTGAGTTTTTGTTTTTCAAACTCTAGTTTTTCCACAGTTGAGCTATCATACTATCCTATTCTATTAGGATCATTGTTTAGTGGAAAAAGAGATTGTTTGAGGTTAATTAAGCCTCCAAGTTGTAAACACCTTTGCTTTTGTTGTATCCCTCTTTGGTAGAGGTTGATCGGGTGATTGGTTTACTCCCTCTTTGGTAGAGGTTGAGATTGTGGTTTGCTCCCTCTAGTGAGAGGTGGAGTTTGGTTGTAACCCTCTTCGGTAGAGGAGTTTGCGGTTGTTTGGCTACGGGCCTACCCCTCGGTTGTGAGGCGGTATTTGAGATAGGAGTTCGGTACTCCTATTGTTGTAACAAATCCTCCTCGGTGGAGGTTCCTCGGTGGGAGATAGTGGATTGGAAATCCTTCTCGGTGAAGGCGGGGACGTAGAGCTAGGGGCTCGAACCTCGAAACATATCTTTGTGTTTGCGTTTGATCCATTGTCTCTCTAACTCTCTCTCTCTGATTTGTGCAAAGCATCATTCTTAGCATCATATCATATTTGCTTGTGTTGTGCCTTGCATTATTCATATTGCCTATTCATATTATATGCTTGGTTGTGTTTGTGTGCCTCACTTATACTTAACCACAAGAGCTTCATATAGCACCTCAACCCTTATCTAGGGGAATCAAGAGGAGTTAGTCCAGAGCCCTTCACGGGGAATTCGACTACACTTGTTGGTTGTATTAAGTGTGTTGCAAATTTGTTTTAGCTTCCGCATTTAGTTTCTAGATTAGCATTATCACCTATTCACCCCCTCTAAGTGATTTCAATTGGTATCAGAGCCTACGCTCCTGATACTTAGGCTTAACATCCTAGGAGTGAGATCCTTGTTTGCTAATCTATCATTTGCATTTTGCTTGTTTGCACACATATAGTTTACATCCATGGACTTCATGACCCCACCTATGTTTGACCCTTCCAACATTCTTATTTGGAAGACTAGGATGTCCATATACCTACAAACCCTAGGATATAAGGTTCACCTTGCCATTACCAAGGAATCCTACCTTAGTGATAGCAAGCATGTAGGGGCCAATGCACAAGCCCTTGAGGCCATTAGAAGCACGCTTTCAAAAGAATATCTTATGCTTGTTTATAATCTTGATGCCGCTTTTGCAGTGTGGAACAAGTTGACAACCACAACCACCTCCGAGCTTCAAATGCCAATCCAACAAGAAGAGGAATCTAGTGGAGAATCCGATTCACAATGCCACATGGTCCAAGGGAGTTACTCCCTTGAGGTACACTCCGAAACCCACTTATATGATGATGATGATGCTAGTTCTTCAAATGATTATGTTAATTCTCATGCTTTAAATGAAGAACTATCTATTATTTGTGAAAAATTGATTGAAAAATATAACATTTTGAAAAAGAAAAGTCTAGGCCTTAATAAAGAAAATAAAAGTTTGCATTCTAGACTTAATGTTTTGCAAGAGAAGGTTGAGATCTATAATGAAAGGGATTCATTGAGATCTCAATTAGAACTTGCACTAAAAGAAAATAATTTTTTGAAAAATAAAAATGATTGTGATAATGTGTTAAAGAAAAATGAGTTTTTATCTTCAAAAGTTGATTTTGTTATAAAAGAGAATATTGCTTTGAAAAATAAAATAATTTCCATTTCAAATGATTTAAATGTTTGTTTAAAGAAAAATGTTTCTTTGCAAAAAATAGGATTGATGCACATGTTTGCCATGCTAGCGTTGTATCACACACTTCACCTATTGCATGTGCCACCTCTTCTTTAATTGAAAAAGATATATCCATACTTAAGAAGAGTGTTGATTGTTTGGGCTCCACTTTGAGCCAATGTGCCAAGAGCCATTCACGTTTGGAAACTTTGGTTCGAAAGAAACAAGTTCCATCTATTATGCGTGCACGCCCTACACGGCATACACATGCTCCTCACGGACACCATCACACTTTGCATGCTCATGTGTATACTTGTACACATTGTGGACGTAAGGGCCACCTTGCTAAATTTTGTTATGATAAAATACATGTTTCTAATTAAGCAAATAATTTTGTTTGGGTTAGAGAAGGTACTAACCCCCATGGACCCAAAAGGATATGGGTACCAAAGACCACCCCTCTTGTTTATGATGTAGGTGTGGGCTCTCGTATGACGTGAGAGTTGAGGTACCTTGGAGTGGATGCGTTCCGTACTTAAAGGAAACATTTTGGATGCATCACTTTCAAGGGATGTTTGGTGGAGAGGACCACCATGTTTTGGAGACAAGGAAAGTTGCCTTCTAGATTTTGGTAACGATTCCTAACTCCTAATTATTGTTTACATGCTTTTCATTTTATTCATTATTAGCATGTTTGATGTTATACATTATTATGAAAATGCCATGATTATTAGACCATTGACATGCATGTATAACCCCTTGAGACACTCATGTTTAATATGGACTATTATTTTAGTGTTCTCACCTTTGTTTAGCTATCATGTTTATCATAGCTCTAATAGCATGTGGATTTACATAATAATCATGTTTATGTTTATCATGTTGATTTATATCATGTTTTGATGCTTCATGACTTGAATATATGTTTAAATGTTTGTTTTCACTAAGACTAGGTATATACTTGTGCATATAGTGGGCCACAAATAAATCTATATATGTTTGTACTTGAATGCTTATTTGTACCCATTAGATGTGCTAGTATAGTCTAGTTTTGATGATTCATGCATTTTAAACTTGTATTCCTATTTTTGGATTTGTTTTATGTTTATGTGTTTTCATTTCATGTATATGTTTATTTTGCCAAACTTTAAGATATACATGTATACCCCTTGAGTCATTTGCTTTTCATGTAAATCTTTATTTATGGACTCAATTGTGTTTAGGGATATGTATGTATACTTCTTGTGTTGACAAATCATACATATACCTTGAAATGAAATTTGTTTTAATGAAAATTTAGGTATTCATGTTTTCATGTATTTATGTTTAAACTTCATGTATATGTCTATCTTGTCCAAACTATTAGATATACATGTATATCCTTTTGGGCCACGTGCTTTCAATTGCATATATTTTTGTGGACTCGTTGTGTTTGGATATATATGTATATTTTAGTTTATGTAAGACATACATATACCTTGAAGATTAAATAGTTTTCAATGAGTTTCTATGTTTAAGTAATATTGAGCTTAATGGAATACTTTCATGATCATGATCTTCAATTTTTAATTATGCACTCATCCTTCTTGTTTACTCATGTGTTATTTTCATGAGTCATATTTATGCTTCATTGACTTGAGTGTTGAATATCATGTGAATTTCGTGTTTCATGAAAAATAATTTGTTTTTATTCCTTACTTGAAGGATTTTGTACTAGTTAACAAGTTTTTCCATTTACTAGTTCGTATTCTTCTTATGGTAGAGATTTTCAAACATACATTATTTTCTAAACCTATTTTTGAAAACCCCTACCTTCCAAGGGCGGTTGGATGGAAGATCATGCTCTTGTATGTTTTATAGTGAAAATTATTTTAAACTTAAACATGATTGGGAGGATAGGTTATGAGATATACATTTGAGCTTATTGTTGTTTCAATTGGTATCATTGGATTCTTTCAATTGTATCAATTTTGACCTTTCTCGTATACTCATATATGTTTGTATGTATGTATGCTTTCAATTTCAAAGAATATCAATTTAAATTGGTATCTATTTTTCATACATATATATGTTTGTGTTTATGCTAAGCTTGAGTTTCAATTTTGTTTCAATTGATTAGTTTTCAATTAGTATCCTTAAACAAGCTTATGCATGTTTTTTAGTTGGTTTTTCATAAAGGGGAGAAAACTCATATTTTAGTTTTCAATTGGCATTTTGTTCCCTTACATTATGACAGAAAATAATAATTTCAATTGATATCATATGTTTAAAATGAACAATTATTTCAATTGGTATCAAGATGTTGTTTTCATTAGTATCAAGAGGTACTTCATTGACATATTTTTTTAATTGGTATCATGTTTAATGTCACCCCTTATTGACTTTGTTTTTGTTTTAGACAAAAAGGGGAAAAACATTGTTTTTATTGTTTTGGTTTTCACCCGTTTATTGATGATTGACAAAAAGGGGAGAATTATTTGAGAGTTTAACATGCATATAAAACTTGTACCTAAACTCAACATCTTCTCTATATATGCATGATTGGTTTTTTTTTATATATGCATATTTATGTTTTGCATATATGTATATTTATATTTTGCATATATTAAGTTTAATTGATAACTAGAGCATGTTTTGTTTTTGAAAATTTCAATGGTATCAAGAGTATTTTATTGTTTTATGCATGTCTATGCATACATGAGCTTTCATTACATATTCTTATTGTTTATTGCTATGCATGAGTTAAGGGGGAGCTTCTTTGAAGCTTAACTTTAATCCATGCATATATAACTCCATGAGTTTTGTCATCATCAAGAAGGGGGAGATTGTTGGCCCGGAGGCCTTCCTCTCTAGTTTTGATGATGATTAACTCATATAGTTATGTTTACTAATAATCTTGTGATTTTAGTTTCAGATCATTTAGCAAGATATTAGTTCGTGATTGCTTCAACAAGATGAGTTTTGAAGCCTTCACATGGTGATTCCAGTGCCCGAGCATCAAGATCATACCTTTGCACTCGGTGGATCACGTTTGGGATCGAGTCGGCTTGAAGATGAAGATCGTCAAGAAGACTTAGGTATCCTAGTTTTAGTTTTGTGTGTTTTAGATCCATGTGTAAAGATAAGAATAGTTGATATGCTCAAGTGCACAACTCACACAAGTTTTATGTTTTAGAAATGGTTTTCATGAATAGATTGATCAAAACAAGTTACTTTGTTTTTATGTATATTAGATGTGCTCTATATACATACATGCTTACATGACTTATACAAACTTAGTTTGACATACCTATTCATGTAGTTTTATGTTTTGGTATTTTTAACAAAACAAATTTTGGGATTAAAGATAAAAATCATGATATATATATATGTTTCATGTATATTGGACTCATGTCCATATGCAACATGCTTCAATGTGTTTAAATATCATGTTTTTGTATTTCTATGAGTTTTAGGAAAAATCAGATTTCCTATTGAAAAATACAAGTTTGATAAAATACAGTTTTAGTTTTTGGTAAAAATGATAAGACACAAAAATAGTTCAAATTGCTTGATATTTGAGTTAAAATAATTATCACATATTTATATATCAATGCAAAATGATAAAACTATTTTTGGGAATTTTTATATATTTTACAAGATTTATTAAAATATTTTTAACATGATTTTCTGACCCAAGACAGTGGCTGACAGGCCAGGTCGGTCGATCGCACGGTCGACCGAACCAAGGGCCGGTCGACCCGGCAGTCGACAGACGTGCACAGCCTTGTGCACGTCTGGCAGACACATGGGCCGGTCGACCGGACCAGAGAGCTTTGCTCTCTGTATCTAGGCGGTCGACCGGGCGGTTGACCGGGTTTGCCCAACGGTCATATTTATGACCGTTGGCGGTCGACCGGCCGGTCGACCGCAAGCCTGTCAGGCTGACAGATCAGCCTAACGGCTAGTTTTGTTTTGGGGCTATAAATACCCCATCTCTTTGGGGATTTTAGACAAGATTTTCAAGAGCAAAAATTTCTATATTCTCTGGTGTTTAAAACAAGTTTTCAAAAGGTTTTAGAGCTTCAAAAGATCAATCTTTATTTGTTTTAGAGTTTTTTGAAAAAATCAAAGAAAATAGAAAATTGGGAGATTTGTTTTGGTTCTTTATTTCTATCTTTTACAAGAGTTTTCTCAAGTCTTTTTCTTTGAGTTTTTGTTTTCCAAACTCTAGTTTTTTCACACTTGAGCTATCATACTATCCTATTCTATTAGGATTATTGTTTAGTAGAAAAAGAGATTGTTTGAGGTTGATTAAGCCTCCAAGTTGTAAACACCCTTACTTTTGCTGTATCCCTCTTTAGTAGAGGTTGATCGGGTGATTGGTTTGCTCCCTCTTTGGTAGAGGTTGAGATTGTGGTTTGCTCCCTCTAGTGAGAGGTGGAGTTTGGTTGTTACCCTCTTCGGTAAAGGAGTTATGGTTATTTGGCTATGGGCCTACCCTTCGGTTGTGAGGCGGTGTTTGAGAGAGGAGTTCGGTACTCCTATTGTTGTAACAAATCCTCCTCGGTGGAGGTTCCCTCGGTGGGAGATAGTAGATTGGAAATTCTTCTCGGTGAAGGCGGGGACGTAGAGCTAGGGGCTCGAACATCGAAACATATCTTTGTGTTTGCGTTTGATCCATTGTCTCTCTAACTCTCTCTCTTTTATTTGTGCAAAGCATCATTCTTAGCATCATATCATATTTGCTTGTGTTGTGCCTTGCATTATTCACATTGCCTATTCATATTATATGCTTGGTTGTGTTTGTGTGCCTCACTTATACTTAACCACAAGAGCTTCATATAGCACCTCAACCCTTATCTAGGGGAATCAAGAGGAGTTAGTCCAGAGCCCTTCACGGGGAATTCGGCTACACTTGTTGGTTGTATTAAGTGTGTTACAAATTTGTTCTAGCTTCCGCATTTAGTTTCTAGATTAGCATTATCACCTATTCACCTCCCCCTCTAGGTGATTTCAAATTTTTATGAAGAGATTAAGAGAGTTAATTAATCTATGTACTTCTTCTCTTATTGAACCTACAGTTAAAATAAAAAAAAAGCGGTAAGAATTTTGCAAAAAATTAAGCATCGACTCGTCGATTACCCATGGCACATGAATTGTTGGTTCCATTACAAGATAGTTGTTCTGATATGAAATCTCCAAATATGATTATAGCTTCTTCCAAATCCATAAATCGGTCAAAGAAAAAGGTATGATTTATGTTTATAATTGATAAGCTTAACTTTTGTGAAAAATATAAAATACTCATAACTTTTCAGAACAATATTACTGTCGATTGTTCAGGAACATTTTTCATTGGGGGTGCAAGCTGATGGAAACTACTTAGACCAATTGCAGGAACCAATGCGCATGTGGATTGCATATGTGAAGGATGTGCAAACTTATGGAAACTGTGAAAATCGAGCCATTGCAGATTTGCTGAGTTTTGACGAGATAGAATGGAGTCAAGTCAGACGTGCTTTCTTGGAGAATTGAATACTTATCCCCATTTATATGAAGGTGTATATGTAAGTGTTGAGCGTGTCAAAGAGATTAGACTTTTCCTGAGTCATTTTGGCGGTGCAGCACCGTATGATAAATGGATGGTTATATCTGATATGAGATTTTTAATATCCTCTTATTATAATATGGTGTTTATTTTTTATTTTAAAAGCACATTCTCTAACTTTCTTGCCGCTAAGAACTCAATTTGTTCCTCCTATTGCACGACGATTCATTTCAATTGGTTTTGTCAAAAGCCATATCATTGAAGTGCATCTACGAAATGGACATCCAGTAGTATCATTGGCATATAAGTAGCACGAGAATCGATTACTAATTGCTAAGTGATGGGACATTGCATACAAAAATGGTTTGCAGATGTATAGTGATTTGTTTAGTAGTTCTAATATTTTCGATGGTAAAATCAACATTGATTGAATTATGACATCATTTTAATTATATATTGTGGTATTTGAAATTTTGATCTAATGGAATGTGATTTTTTATTATGAATTGTGATTAATGGATTGTGATTTTTTAATATTTATTTATTTATACTAAAGATTTGTTTTGATTTTTCTAAGGCAAAACGTTATTTATATTTTAGATTTATTTAAGCTCGGTTCAATTCTTGCATGCCGAACTTTAATTCACTGTTCGGCATGCAAGTGCTAAACAAAAAAGTTTGTTCGACCATTACCGGCCGAACACTCAACTAACGTTCAGTCGTAACGGGCCGAACAATTTTGTTCGGCCATTGAACGTTGAACAAAAAATTAATATTCGGCGTGCAGAGACGAAACAGAGCTTATATGATCACAACATCATTCATAATTTATCAATTTTCATGTGGTATTATAGCTTATATGTTCTTGTTACGAACAAAGCTTATAAGTTCGGCATGCATGTAATATCTCTAGTTTAAAATTACTGTATTTCTATTTTTTTAAATATTTATTTTATTTTACTGATTATTTTATAATTATTTGTTAACTTAATTTATACTTATTATGATTATTAAATATACAAATTATTTTGGAATATTAAATAATTATTTGGATTGTTATTATTCATTAATATTTCTACTACTTATTATTATTATTTCTTTTAGTTATTATTATTATTAGTAGTTATTTCCATTATTATTATCCAATTATGATTAATATTTATTTTTAATATTCTTAATGTGATTATTATTAATAATGTTGTTGCAATTAATGTTATGATTATTGCTAATTATTAGTGTTAATATTGTTGTTGTTATATTATTATTAGTTATTATTATTATTTACTATTATTATTTTTATTAGTGTGTTATTATTATGTATTAGTATTATTGCATTTCATTATTCCTATTTTCTATTCCTATTTTCTACTCTTTGTCCTTTTACCCTCCTAGCCATTATCATATAGCCCATACCTACTCCTATTTCTATAGTCGGACCCATTATTTATCCAAACCCAAATTTCTTGTTTCCTACCCAAACCCAATAAGTCTAAACCCATTAAGCAAACCCATACACACTATCTACAACTCCTATATAATCTCTCTATTTATCCTTAAATCTAAATCCTAACCCTAATTAATAACATACCTTCTCCTTCTCCCAACACATAGCCACCACCCCTCCTATCCTCAGGCCGAACACCCCCTCTGTCGTCCTATCTCCCCTTGCTGCGCTCCACGGCCACGCACGGACCCTTCATTTTGGTTGTGCATAGCTCCTCTCCGACGTCGAGATCCATCGTGCACCTACCCTCCCCTTCCTTGCTGCTGCTGCCGCAACCCAGGTAAAGTCGGGCTTCCATCTCTCCCATACAGCAACAATCTCCATCTCCTTAGCCTTGACATGAGCCTCCCAACCACCCTCCTTCCCGTGGCATACACGACCCTATGTTGTGCCCAACATCCAACCACACAGGCCTGTCCCTATCTCTAACCCACGCTGGCAGTCGTGAGCACATACCACAGCCCCAAGCCTGCGGCAACAACCTCACCATCATGATCCCTCCTTAACCTTTGCCCCCCTCTTCCCCCTTGCCATCGGGACCCGCCGGAGCCCGATTTCCTCTGTCGGCGAATGCGAGGACACTCCACTCTTCTCCGGCTTTCCATCAACATCTTCCGCGGCCTCCGCCGCCTCCGCCGGAGCCTCCGTCGGCACGCCGCAAGTCATCCCATTGTGTGAGTCTCCTCCCTCTCTCTTATATTGTACATTGCATGCATGTGTAAGTATTTAATTATATCATGTATAGGGGTGTTTTAATTATGTGCATGCAATTGGGTGTATGGATGTGTACGTGAGTGTGGTTGTGGTATGCGCGCATGTGTGTGTATTTATATTTGTTTGTATTAGTATTTGGGTGTTTGCATGTGTGTGTGTGTATATGTAAGTATGTATATTAGTACATGTATGTGTATGCATGTGGGGGTATGTATATAGTGTGTACGTATGTGTTTGTATATCATCGTGTGTGTTTGGTTGCATGGTACAACGTTTCGGATTCGTTTGGTGAGATCCGGACCTGTTACGGGAGATTTGGAGTTATGCTCATTATGGACCCGATGGACCCGATACACAAGCATTTTGAAAACCGATTCATGGGATGATCCGTAGATCAATATCAGTTCGTGCAGTGAAGACCAAACGACGATTCGGTTTCAAAACCACGTCATTTCATGTGAGTATTTGTTCTTGTCTATTTTCTTATTTACCATTATCAGTAGGCATCTATATATTACTTGTATCATTTTATGTGACTGTCTAAGATATTTCACCAGTATTATTACCCGTATCACTTCATAAGACATCAGAGATCATTTATCATATTTATTTGGTTGATATGAATACTTATTGGCGTCATTTCATGTGATGGTTGGTTTGCCTCTACGGATTCAGGACTAATTATGGTTTATCCTAGACTGTTACTCTATTTGATCTATTGATTTACTGGACTAGCTCGTGTTTGAGATCAAATAGCATTTTGATCTATTTTATGTTAGACTATCAGACATGGATTTTTATACCTCATTAGAGTTAGATGTATCACAGACGATTGGTTAGAGGTAATCTTGATGTTAATATATATGTGGGCTTTGTATTTTGATACTGAGACATTAGAGATATATTACTTCATGTGTAGTTGTGATAAAGATTAGTATGACTTTCAGTTGATCTTGAATATGAGTGGTTTGGATTGGGTGTATACCTTACATGAGTTAATTATCAGACCTATATTTGGAATAGATAAGATGGGGATTCATTTGGTGTTGAGAGTGGATTGTATATGATGTTACTTATTTAAGAGACAGATTTTCTTGATGTATGAATTTTTACATGAACTTATTCCTAAAAGTATACCTAGAGGGAGGGTGAATAGGTGTAAGGCTAATCTAATGACAATAATGCGAAATTAAAAACTAAATGCAATACACTTAGTGTAACCAAAGAGTGTAGCCGAATTCCCAGAGAAGGGCTCTGGACTAACTCCTCTAAATTCCTTAAATAAGCGTTGAGATGCTATGTAAAGCTCTCTTAGTTTAACACAAGTATGGCATACAATCAAACCTGAGTATATATATATATATATATATATATATATATATATATATATATATATATATATAATATATATTATATTTATATAATATGAACAATATAATGCAATGCATAATATAAGAGAGAGAGAGGGAGATAGTGGATCAAACGCAAACACAAGGATATGTTTCGAGGTTCGAGCACCCAGCTCTACGTCCCCGCCTTCACACAAAAGGATTTCCACTATAGCGTCCACACAGGACTTCCCACAAGGGAACCTCCACTGAGGATTTGGGCAATACAAACTAGGAGTACACAACTCCTCTCTCAATCAATTCAACATCTATACAAGAGGCAAGGCACAACACAAATCACCTCTACACTTAGAGGGATAGGCACTTAGCCAAACAACTATCAACCTCACACTTGAGGGATAAGGCACAAAGCCAACAACCACAATCACCTCTTCACTAAGAGGGATACCAACTCAACTTTCACAATCACCTCTCACTGGAGGGATATCAACACAATCACCTCTCACTGGAGGGATATCACAAAGTATAGAAGGATTACAACTCTTAGTGGTATCAACAACCACAAACTAATTTTTCCACAAAATAGATCCTAATAGATAGGATAGATAGATAGCTCAAGTGTGAGAAAAATAAAGAGTTTGAAAATCAAAAATATAAAGAAAAACTCTTGGGAAAACTTCTAAAATAGCTATAGAAATGAAGATCAAAAACCAATCCCAAAGACTTTTTTTTTCTTTGATTTTTTCAACCCTTTAAAACAAAATAAAGATCAAAACTTTAAGTCCAAAACTCTTTTAAAAACTTGTTGTAAAATACTTGTAAAGATTGAAAATTTTGCTCTCTAAAAACTTGGTGAAAAAGCAAAAGAATGGGGTATTTATAACCCCACAAAAATTCTGCCCGTTGGCAGCAAGAAAGGGCAGATTTTCCCTTCCAGTCGACCGGTCCAACGGTCATTTTTATGACCATTGTTCCTCCGGTCGACCACCCGGTCGACCGGGGCTGGATACAGAGAGCAACAGCTCTCTGTTGGTCAACCGGCTGGTCGACCCGGGGCCATTTCCAGAGAGCAGAGCTCTCTGGACGGTCGACCGCCCGGTCGACCGGCCCACCAGCCCATTGCTGCGTGCACGTCTGTGCACATCGGTCGACCGTACCTGTCGACCGACCGATAGTCAGGTCCAACTATTATAGGGATTTAAAACTTGAGTTTTTACCTTTGATTAAATCCCATAAAATCACATAAATTCTACAAAAATTAGTTCCAATAAGATCTTTGAAATAAAAATATGTGTGACAAAATTCAACACATATTATAAACAATTTGAACCATTTTTGTGTTCTTGAAAATTTGCCTCTAACCAAAATCCGTATTTTTCAAAACTTGAATTTTTGAAAAGGAAAACCGTTTTCTCCAAAACTCATATAAATACAAAAACATGATATTGAAACAACTTTGAAGCATATTGTATATGGATAGAATCCAATATACATGAAAGATATTATACTATATTTTTGACATTATGTACAAAAATAAGTTTTTTTTAAATACAAAACTCCAACACATGAATAGACTTTTCAAAATAAGTTTTTCTATGTATATGAAACATAGATGTATATAGATCAAATCTAATGTACATTAAAACTTGTAAACTTGTTTTGATTCTATCTATTCATGAAAACCATATATTTGAACTAGAAATCTAAAACCAGTTAAACTGAAAACAAACATGAAACGTTAAACTTGTGTGTGTATTGTGAACTTGAGCATGTCAACACTATCTAATCTTTACAATGATCTAAACACAATTTTTAACTAAACATACCGATGTCTTCTTGTAGAACTCCTTTTCCAAGTCGACTCGATCCAAATGCGATCCAACGAGCTTGATTCTAACCGAGTGCTAGATGCGATTTTGACGCGTGAGCTCTTGAATCACCATGTGAAAGCTCCAAAACACCTTGGTTGAAGCTAATCACCTACTAATATCTTGATCAAATATCTGAAACTAAATATCACAAGATTATTATTAAACTATAACTACATGAGTTAATCATCATCAAAACTGGAGTGAAGGGCCTCTCGTTAAGTTAAAATTTACACTCTTTTATTGGATCTTGATCAATGTTCTGATGAGATTGAGTTAGTTGGAATTATAGTTGTCAGTATTCCCGACTTTACCCTTGATTATACTGTATCGATGATCTTTTTGATGCTGAGTATCAGATGTAGACTACTTTAGATCACATGTAATTCGAGGGTGTTCTACTCCTTATATGTAATTTCGGTATTTGTTGACTTAGTTGATCTCGAGGATATATTTAGCACTTCATGATTGGTGCTTGACTACTTCAGTTATTCGGTTACAGAGATTGAGTTATTATGAGTATGATTTCATTGATATCGGTGTTAATATATATATATATATATATATATATATATATATATATATATATATATATATAATATATATATATATATATATATATATATATATATTCAGAGTTTGATAATAGTTATTGTTGGATCTCAGTTATTGGTGACTTAGAGGAATCGGAGTAGATTGATATAATGAAAGAGCTAATAAACTATTTACTAGACTCAAGGTTACAATATCAGATATTCTGACATAGATCTAGTTTTTGATGTTCATAATGATTAATGAGATTATATGCAATATGGATTGATACGTGATGTTCACGAGGATTGCTTTTGAGATTAAAAGTTGATGGATCAGTTACTGATATAATATCGGTGGATGAGATCTTGATCAGTTTTATATGAGATTGCACATTAACTAGAAGGTACATGACTGTTATTAGTACTCGTATTACTAATGTTACTGGAAAAGTATTACTTAACCGTAACACCCTGTACAGATTTATTCATCCTATACACGGTTACTGTTACTGTCTACTGTTCTTAAGATTGCTTACTGACGGAGAGATTCTGTCTTCTCATTTTAAAATAAAGCAAGTACACAGTAGGTTGTTGTAGTACTTGAGAGTTGGTCCACAAGGAAGGTGTTTCTTGAGATACTAACATGATTTAGTCAAATTGGTTGGAAAGAATAAGAAGTTGATATGAACTAAGTTGTCAAAGAGAAGGATCATGCACCTAGGGTAGAATTGTTGACCCAAAGGCCCATCACTCTAATTTTGATGATGATTAACTCATGTAGTTATAGTACTAATGATCTTGTGTTTTAATTAGTCTCAGATATATGATCAAAATCTTAGTAGGTATTTAGCTTCAACAAAGGATTTCAAGTCAAGTTTTGGAGCCAGCACGTGTTGATTCAAGAGCTTGTGCATCAAGACTACATCAAGTACTCAAAAGGAGTCTAGCTCTTTGGATCAAAGTTTGGACCAAGTCAAGAAGGAGAAGAAGATTTTCAAGTGAAGCCCTTCAAGAGAAGACTTGTGTCTAGATTTGTTTTTTAGTAAGATTTTATTCTTAGATAAAATGTAAGGATATATTAGTTGGTGGATTGCTCAAGTATCATATTCACTCACACACAAGATTTAGATGTGTTTTCATAAAAGAGTTTTCGTTTGGAAAAACACCGTTTTGGTTTTTATGTCTCAAAATATAACATAAGTTTTTATCAAAACTTTATTTAGAGCTTAATGTCAAAAATATAGATATTTCATCATATATGTGTAATGGATCATATCCATACACACTATGCTTTAAAAGTGTTTAGAATATCTTGTTTTTGTATTTGGAGGAGTTTTGAAAAAAATCGGTTTTCAATTTGAAAAAATCAATTTGGAAAAATACAGATTTTATTTTAAGCCAAAATTTCTAAGTTACAAAATTAGTTCAAAATGTTTGTAACATGTTTTATTTTTACTTAAATATGTTTGTATATCAAAGTATTATAACTTATTTTTGTAGATTTTTTGTGGATTTATGGGATTTTATTGAAGAAAAAAGACCAAGTTTTTAAATCCCCAAAACTGTTTTCTGGCCTTCTGCCGGTCGACCGCACGGTCGACCGAGACAGAGGTCGATCGACCGGGCGGTCGACTGACGTGTACAAAACGTGCACAGGTTGGGTCGGTCGACCGCACGGTCGACCGCCAGAGTGCTTCTGCTCTCTGAAAATGGCCCAGTCGACCGCTAGGCCATTGCCCAGTTGGCGGTCGACCGGCTGGTCGATCGACCTTCCCAATAGTCGTAAATCTGACCGTTGGCGGTCGACCGGGTGGTCGACTGTCAGCAGTCAGAACTACTGAGTTGGCTTTCAACGGGCAGATATTGGATGTCTATAAAAGAGGCTTCCCTTCGGCTATTTTAGACAAGATTTTTAGATAGTTTCAAAGCCAGTTTTTCCTATCTATTGTAGAGGTTTTCTCCACTTGTTTAAGTGCTAATACTTTCATATCAAAAGGAAAGTTTTCAAGAGTGATTTGAAAAAGAGTTTTTTTGAGTTTTTTACCACAATCAATCCTAGTTTTTCTCACACATACTTGAGCTATCCATTGCTATATCAATCCTATAGGGATCTTTGTTGTGAGAGGATTTTAGATGATCAATGTGTTTAGATCACCAAAGTTTTCATTCTTATTTTAAGGAGACAGACTTGCGGGTTCGCATTATTTCGAGTTCTAGTGAGAACTCGGTGTAGAGGTGCGGCCTTGGCAAGCTTGCGTGTGTTTGTTCTTGTGGGAACAAGAGAGGGACTAGAGAGTCCTTTGGACTTCTAGTGTGAACTCGCTTGTAGTTTTGCGGCACCGAGTGATCCGGTGGGATCATTTATAGTGAAAATCCTTCATAGTGTTAAAGGCGGGATGTAAATCAAGGGTCCTCAACCTCAAAATAAATCTCCCATGTTTGCGATTGCTCTCTCTATCTCTCACTTGTCTTATATCTTGCATGCTTATATTGCCTTTATCTTTATATATTTGATATATCTTGTGCCTAATTGTTATATTTTTGGGATTATTTGCCCACAATTGTATTCATTCAAGAGAGCCAAGAGGCACCTCAACTCTTATCTAGAGGAATCTTGAGGAGTTAGTCCAGAGCCCTTCATGGGAATTCAGATACACTCTTATGTTATACGTGGTGTGTTGTGCATTAGAATTTTTAGTTTGCATAAATAGTTTTAATTTCGCATTAATTCATCATTTGATTAGCTAGTTACCTATTCACCACTCTAGGTGATTTCAATTGGTATCAGAGCTTGGTGCTCTTGATTTGGATCTTACCACTTGAGTTAAAGATCCTCATTTTATAGCTAATCACAATATTTGTACACACACATGAAATTCATGTCACCTCCCACTTTTGACATTCTTAACATCCAAGCTTGGAAAGTTAAGATGTCCTTGTACCTCAAAGGCCTAGGCATTCATGTTTATTTTGCCACTATTAAAGATTCATATTGTTTAAATGGAAAACACTTGAGGCTAATGCAAAAGCCATCCATGCTTTAAAGTCAACTCTAAATAATGAATATTTATCTAGGGTTTCTAATATTGATTCGGCTTTTGTAGTATGGAACATTATTGTCTCCTTGGCGAACAAGAGCAATACTATACGGGGAGCGATTCGAATGTTGGAAGTGAGGCTTCCAACGTATGCTATATGGTCCAAGGGGATAACCCCCTTGAGATAAACTCCTAATCCGAGTTAGAAGAGGATGTTGATATGTCATATGATGAGCTTGCATCTTTTGTCAACAAACTCCTTGAAAAATATGACATGCTTAAAAAGAATAATAAGAAATTGAAAAATAAATATGATTCCATTTGATAGAAAAAGACTCATTTCAAAATAAACTTGCATGTGTTTCAAAAGAAAATGATTTCTTGAAAAAAGAGAATATTTCCTTATCTTCAAAATTAAATGATCTTTGTGAAGGAAAAATTCTTTGAAAAATAAAATTAGTTTGGTGAAAAAACAAAAGAGATTGCTTCGAAAGAAAACTACTCTTTGAAAGAAAAATTGTTTCAAAAGAAAAGGAAAATGTTCCTAAAAAGAAAAAGATTGTTGATCATGCATTTCATGCTACTACCATTGATAAAAATGAGATTAAATTTTAAAAAATAGAATAGATTATTTGAGCTCAACTTGAGAAATTGTGCATTTAACCATAATGGATTAGAAACCTTATTTCAAAAGAAACAAACTACACATGTTCATGCACATTACCCACGGCATATATATGCACATTTTGCCCATCATGATCACACTCACTCTTATGTGCATTTTAGAGTGTAAAAATGTACACATTGCGGCCGCAAAAGCCATTTAGCAAAATTTTGTTATGATAGAGTAAATTCTATTAATTTTGCTAACAAAAATGTTGAGTTTCAAATCATGCTAACTGCCGAGGATACCAAAGATAAGGGTACCAAAATCCCCACCTCTTGTGTTTGATGCTGGTGTGGGCTCTCATATGATGTGAGAGGGTGCCTTGGTGGTGGATGCACATGGACTAGATGAACATAGAAAATCGATGCACCGCTATCAAGGTAGTTTCGATGAGAAGACCACCATGTTTGGAGACTTAGAGTATAGTGTTTGTGGTTTTGATAACTATCTCTAAACTCCATTTAGTTTACATGCTTTATATTTGATGATTTTTTAGCATGTGTTAGTTTTATGTTAAAATAATTAATTTTTGTATTTCATGAGGTGAATACTTATTTAGATATAGTTTTTGTCAAAACTTGTGTATATACTTGTACAGGAGTGAGCAACATTTGATTCATATATGTTTGCACTTCATTGCTCATTTGTACTCATTACATGCACATGTATAGCCTAGTTTTGATGATTCCCTCATTTATACTTGTTTTACCTATCTTTGTGCATGATTTGCATCATGTATATGTAATCTTTGTCCAAAACTAATATACATGTATACCTGTGAGTCACTTGCCTTCATGCAATTTACATTATAGACTCTTTTATATTTGGAATATGTATGCATATTGTTAGCTTTAGATAAATCATACATATACCTTGAAGTTTGTTTTAAATAAAAAATAAAATCTTTATGATTTTCATATTTGTTTGATAAAAAGATATCCATGTTTATTTTGAGCTTTATTGACTATTTTTATGAATATGCAATTTTACATGATGATTGTACACTCATATTATTTCTTCATTTATTCATGACCTTGTTTCATGAACACTTTTATGAGCCTTATAGATTTCGAGTATCAACTCTTATGTATTTGGTATGTTTCATGAGATACATATGTTTTGTTTTTATGTTTGAAGGATCTTTAACTAGTTTTTCAAAAATTACTTTAATTAGTTATTTATTCTTCATTTGATAGTGTTTTCACAATACAACTATTTTCAAATCTTACTTTTGAAAGCTTCTACCCTTTTCAAGGGCGGATGGATGAGCGACCATGCCTTATATGCTCAAACTAAATATCTTTTATCATGTGCATGAAAGGGTGGATCTTTATGAGTTATACACTTGCTTCTTATCATATTTTCAATTGGTATTACAATTGATATTTTTGTATATACTCATATTTTGTTTTCTATATATGTATGCTTTAAATTTCAAATAATATCAATTTCAATTGGTATTCTCATTTTCATACATATATATGATTTGCTTGTGCTTGATTTACAATATATTTACATGCCTAAAGCACAAAGATTGTTTATACTAAACTTGATTTAAATCTTGATTTCAAATGGTGTCTCAATTGGTATTTTAATGAGCTTATGCATTATTTTCAATTGGTAGTTTTTATTGATATCAAAATTTACCATATACTTCAATTGGTATCAATATGTTTCAATTTCCAATTGGGTTTAAATTTCAATTGGTATCAATGTGTTTTACCTATTTGGTATCAAAATTTATCATATATTTTAATTGATATTAAAATATAAAATATTTTATTTCATTAATATCAATATGTACAAAATGTTTCAATTTCAATTGGTATCACAAATTTCCTATATCATATGGTATCAAAATCTTGTGGTATCTTAAATTGATTTGTTGATTTTAGAGAAAATTCAAATTTTGTATTATTTTATTACAATTGGTATCTTAAAATTTTGTTTATGTACAAATGGTATCTCAAAATTTGTTTAAGTATTATAAAATTTGTGTTAAGAATGTTTTGATATGTATTGTCTATATGTAGGGGAGCTTAACATTTATTATATCTATATATATATATATATATATAATATAATTATATATATATATATATATATATATATATATATATATATATTATATATATATATATATATTCATGTTGAGTGTATCTTATATTGAGGAGGTTGACATCTCTTCTTTATGTGATACACGTGTGTAGGAGGAGCTTCATATCTCCACTTATGCATTGTATATTATGCGTTATGTGAGTTAGGGCTTATCATCCCTTTTTCATGTAATGCATGTATGCAGAGAAGCTAACTTAGCGTCTTCCTCTTCATGAATGTATATCGCATATATATCCTTATTCTTGATTTGTTTTATTTAACCTCTTTGTAGATGATTGACAAAAGGGGGAGAAAGATTTTGAGTTTATATATGCACATTTGAGTTTGCATATATTGAGTTTATGCATCTTGTGTTTTACAAAATGGGGAGAATGTTTTTAAAATTTTAAACAAAAAGGGGAGAAGGTTTTTGGGAAAAGGATTTTGGATTTATGCATGTTTCTATCACCTTGTTGATGTATATATATTTGTTAGTTCATATACTTCATTGAATATTTATATGTTTATTGTTATGCATGAGTTAAGGGGAGCTTCTATAAAGCTTGACTTTAATCCATGCATATATAACTCCATGAGTTTTGTCATCATCAAAAAGGGGGAGAATTGTTGGCCCAAAGGCCCATCACTCTAGTTTTGATGATGATTAACTCATGTAGTTATAGTACTAATGATCTTATATTTTAATTAGTCTCAGATATATGATCAAGATCTTAGTAGGTGTTTAGTTTCAATAAAGGATTTCAAGTCAAGTTTTGAAGCTAGCACGTATTGATTCAAGAGCTTGTGCATCAAGACCACATCAAGTACTCAAGAGGAGTCAAATTCTTTGGATCAAGGTTTGGACCAAGTCAAGAAGGAGAAGAAGATTTTCAAGTGAAACCCTTCAAGAGAAGACTTGTGTCTAGATTTGTTTTTAGTAAGATTTTATTCTTAGATAAAATATAAAGGATAGATTAGTTGGTGGATTGCTCAAGTATCGTATACACTCACACAAGATTTAGATGTGTTTTCATAAAAGAGTTTTCATTTTAGAAAAATACCGCTTTGATTTTTATGTCTCAAAAATATAACATAAGTTTTTATCAAAACTTTATTTAGACCTTAATGTCAAAAAACATAGATACTTCATCATATATGTGTAATGGATCATATCCATACACACTATGCTTTAAAAGTGTTTAGAATATTGTTTTTGTATTTGGAGGAGTTTTGAAAAATTAGTTTTCAATTTGCAAAAATCAATTTGGAAAAATACAGATTTTGTTTTAAGCCAAAATTTCTAAATTACAAAAATAGTTCAAAATGTTTGTAACATGTTTTGATTTTACTCAAACATATTTGTATATCAAAATATTATACTGAACTTATTTTTGTAGATTTTTTGTGGATTTATGGGATTTTATTGAAGTAAAAAGACCAAGTTTTTAAATCCCCAAAACTGTTTTCTGGCCTTCTGCCGGTCGACTGTACGGTCAACCGAGACAGAGGTCGGTCCACCGACGTATACAAAACATGCATAGGTTGGGCCGGTCGACCGCTAGGCCATTGCCCAGTTGGCGGTCGACCAGCCAGTCGACCGATCTTCCCAACGGTCGAAAATCTGACCGTTGGCGGTTGACCGGGCGGTCGACCGTCAGCAGTCAGAACTGCTGAGTTGGCTTCCAATGGGCAGATTTTGGATGTCTATAAATGAGGCTCCCCTTGGGCTATTTTAGACAAGATTTTTGGAGAGTTTCAAAGTCAATTTTTCCTATCTATTATAGAGTTTTCTCCACTTGTTTAAGTGCTAATACTTCCAAATCAAAAGAAGAGTTTTCAAGAATGTTTTGAAAAAGAGTTTTCTTCAGTTTTTCACCACATTCAATCCTAATTTTTCTCACACATACTTGAGTTATCCATTACTATATAAATCTTATAGGGATCTTTGTTGTGAGAGGATTTTAGGTGATCAAAATATTTAGATCACCAAAGTGTTCATTCTTATTTTGAGAAGGCGGACTTGCGGGTTCACATTATTTCGGGTTCTAGTGAGAACTCAGTGTAGAGGTGCGGCCTCGGCAAGCTTGCGTGTGTTTGTTCTTGCGGGAACAAGAGAGGGACTAGAGAGTCCAAATGAGTTCTAGTGTGAACTCGCTTGTAGGTGTTGCGGCACCGAGTGATCCGGTGGGATCGTTTTGTAGTGAAAATCCTTCATAATGTTGAAGGTGGGACATAGAGCAAGGGTACTCGAACCTCGAAACAAATCTCCCGTGTTTGTGATTGCTCTCTTTTTGCATGCTTATATTGCCTTTATCTTTATATGCTTGATATATCTTGTGCTAATTGTTATATGCTTGGGAATTATTTACTCACACTTGTATTCAATCAAGAGAGTCAAGCGGCACCTCAACTCTTATCTAGAGGAATCTTGAGGAGTTAGTTCAGAGCCTTTCACGGGGAATTCGGCTACACTCTTGTATTATACTTAGTGTGTTGTGCATTAGAATTTTTAGTTTGCATAAATAGTTTTAATTCCGCATTAATTCATTATTGATTAGCTAGTCACCTATTCACCCCCCTCTAGGTGATTTCAAGAATCCCCTAAACTACTGTTCACATGATGGTATTTGTCTCTGAATTTTAATATTTATACAATAATAATCTCTTGTTTCAAATGGCAAAAAAATCTTAGAATTGTAGTCCTAAGCACAAGATATTAAATTTAATCGCATAGTCCATCTAAGTACTAGAATAAAATTAATAAAAATTAATGAAAAACACTAAGCATGAAATATCGATTATTTAAACATATCTTGTCAAATTTCTATGTCTAACAATTAATAACATTGATTAAAAATCAATTTACATATTTTCATATTTATTTTGAGAGATTTAAAAGTTCACAACAATCTAGTAGCCTAGATTTATCACCCTGGGTGTAGGAAGAGGAGAGAAGTCGACAATGATTTTTTTTTCAGAGATTCTGCAACAGCAGCAGTAGCATGGTCGACCGAGCCGGTCGATCGTTGGGAAGCAGCAGTAACACGGTCAACCGACCCGGTCGACCGTTGTGCACCAACGTGCACAAGGTTGTAGCGGTCGACCGTCCGGTCGACCGACTGAAAGTGCCTAACTCTCGGTTAGGCACAGTCAACCGGTACGGTCGACGGTGCCTATGGTCGGTCGACCGACAGTCGGGTCGGGCTGTTTCGGGAAAGTTGCTGAATTAAAAATCTGCTCAAGTTGGGAATTTTTTCTTAGGGTTTTCCTGGAGTATATGAGAGAGGCAGAGCTGAATTTTTTCTTAGGGTTTTCCTGGAGTATATGAGAGAGGCAGAGCTCTCTTCATTAGTAATGCTGTAATACTTGTTATTGATTCACAAAATTAATAGAAAATCTCTTCTCTTTTCCTGCCCGAGGACGTAGGCGAAATTGGCCGAACCTCGTTAAATCTGGTTTTGTGTTCTTCTCATTGATTGTTTGTTATTTGCTGTTGGTGGTACTGTTATTTTGCATCTGAGATCTAGGGTTTCCTCTATGTGGTTATTATTCAGAGCACAACAAGTGGTATCAGAGCATCCCAGGTTCGTCGTGGGATCATCTGGCGATTCGTAGGGCATCGGTTGCTGATTTGGTGGAGATCGTGTGTCGATCTCAGATCAGCTTTGGGTCTGTTCGTGGGATCGTGTGTCGATCTCAGAACAGCGCGTGAAGTGCTAAAGGAATTATTGGAGAAGTAGATCTGGTCAGAAACTCATCTAGGGTTTCGTGAGAAGGTAATGATTTGATCTTTATCAAAGTTGTTTATCTATCTCCTTTTGGTTTTCCGTATTACATAGAGGATCTAGTCAGAGAGATGACAGAAGAAAGTACATCAGTGAGGACCTTGAATCCTCATCCGAGGATTAACGTGGTGAAGTTTAATGGCACTAATAATTTTGGCACGTGGAAGTGCGAGGTGATGGATGCCCTGAATGCATCTAACCTCGAGGATACTCTACGTCTGGAGAAGAAGCGAAGCACAACCACTGAAGAAGAGTGGGAGAAGATGAACCGATCTGCGTGTGGCTTGATTAGATCGTGTCTAACACAAGATATCAAATATCTTGTGTTACACGAGACATCTGCGAGGCAGTTGTGAGAGATCCTTGAAAGAAATATCTGACCAAGAGTATTGAATCGAGATTACATCTGAAAAGTAAGCGGTACGGGTTTTAGATGAAGAAGGGATGCTCCGTGAATGAACATTTGAATCGCTACACGAAGCTTCTTACGGATTTGATCAATGTGGATGTCAAAAATAGATGAAGAAGATAAAGCGGTAATTCTCTTGAACTCCCTTCCTGCATAGGAGTATGAGACTTTGACCTTAACCTTCATAAATGGGAGACAGTCCCTTGACTATCATGAAGTGTTGTCTGATTTGGCTAATTTGAGACGAGGAGAAAGGAAAGACAGCCTTCTCAGGCAAGCTGATCAGCAAAGGCGCTAGTAGTAAGAGGCAGGGGTTCATATAAGAAAGGCAAAGATGATAGAGGGAGATCAAAGTCCAGGCCAGGTTATCGAGATTTGAAGAAGAACCAGTATGCCTTCTACAGAGAATTAGAGCACTGGAAAGTTGACTCTCCAAAGGCTAAAGGGAAGAAGAAGGAGTCTAAAATTGAGGCGAATCTTGCAAAGGTGGTCAGTACTCAGAGCAGTACTTCACAGGCAGGTGGATCAGACTCAGACTCGTCAGTTTTCTCATTCTCTGTCACTACTCCCATCGTTGGCTACTCAGGAGATAATGAGTGAATTTTGGATCCTAGTGCTACATACCATGTGTGCCCTAATCGGGATTGATTTTCTAGCTTTGAGAAGCTAGAGGGATGTTCAGTCATTATGGGCAATGATCATCCATGTATCATGGAGGGTGTAGGAACAATCCAAATTAAGATGTTTGATGGGATGGTAAGGGAACCGAAGGAAGTGAGGTATGTACCTCAACTGAAGAGAAACCTAATCTCTGTTGGAGCTTTGGAGGCATTGGGCCTTGTGGTGTCAATTAGGGAAGGAGTCATTAAGATGACCAAAGGCTCGATGGTGATATTGAAGGCCGTTCGCAGGAACAATCTTTACTACTTGAATGGTAGTACTGTTACAGGACAAGTGGCTGCCTTTACTTTATGATTCAGATGAAGACTCGACCAGGCTATGGCATATGAGGCTGGGACATGCACGAGAAAAGTCTTTGCAAACTCTTGCAAGATAAGGAGTATTGAAAGGTGCCGGAACCTGCAAGTTAGAATTTTGTGAACACCGTATCATCGGAAAGAAGACCAAGGTGAAGTTCGGCACAGCAACACATTGCACCAAGAGGATTATGGACTATGTTCATACTGATATTTGGGGACCTACCAAGACTGCATCATTGGAGGTAACCATTACTTTGTGTCGTTTATTGATATTATTCTAGGCGTTGTTGGATATATACCATGAGACACAAAGGGGAAGTCCTAGAATGTTTGTGAAGTGGAAGAAGAACTTGGAGAGAAATATAGGAAGGAAAATCAAAGTCCTCCGTTCAGATAATGGAGGAGAATACAAGTCTGATCCTTTCCTTCAGCTATGTCTTAATGAGGGCATAGAGAGACACTTCACAGTGAGGGACACATCGCAATAGAACGAGGTAGCAGAAAGGATGAACAGGACTTTGCTAGAGAAGGTCCGTTGTATGTTGTCCAATGCCGGTTTATCGAAGAACTTCTGGGCTGAGGCTTTGACATATGCATGCTATCTTGTGAACAGGTTGCCTTCATCTGCGATAGGGGGGAACTCCTCTCGAGGTTTGGTCGGAAAAAACAGCTGCTGATTATGATTTGCTAAGGGTGTTTGATTGTCCAGCCTATTATCATGTCAAGGATGATAAGTTAGACCCAAGAGCAAAGAAGGGGGCGTGTTCGTTGGTTTCAAGAAGGGAATCAAAGAGTTCAAGATTTGGGATCCAACGGACAGGAAGTTTCTTCTCAGCAAGGATGTCACATTTGATGAGGCTTCTATGTTGAAGCCTAAGGTCTCTCAGTAGGTGGAGACTAGCAAGACCAAAGATGTATCACAGCAGGTGGAGAATGATGCTAATCCACTATCTCTAGAGAGTTCAGCATCGGTGAGGATCATACCTAGGGTGACACAGGGTAATGATCAAGCAGATGAGGGAGATGTTGATGATGAAGAAGGTCAAGAACAGGTCATGGGTAATGTTCTTGACTCTACTGCAGTTGAAAGACTAAAAAGAAAAACACACGGAAACCAGTTTGGCTCACTACAGATATGGTCGTGGCGTATGCACTTTCAGTCGTTGAGGAGGCTATCCCGTTCACCTTCAGAGAAGCTGAAATCAGTTCAGAGTCGAAGATGTGGAGAGCAGCCATGGAAGAAGAGATGAAGTCTCTTAATAAAACGACACTTGGGAACTCACAAGGTTGCCCAAGGGAAGAAGGTGATAGGCTGTAAGTGGGTGTATGCAAAGAAGTAGGGATCTCTTAAAGAAGATTAGGTGCGCCACAAGACCAGATTGGTAGTAAAAGGCTGTACTCAAAGGAAAGGAATTGACTACAATGAGGTATTTTCTCCTGTTGTAAAGCATTCGTCAATTCACATCTTATTGGCTTTGGTGGCACAGTACGAGTTGGACCTTGATCAACTCGATGTAAAGACAACCTTTCTCCATGGTGATCTAGATGAAAAGATCTACATGTCTCAGCCAATAGGGTTCAAGACTGCAGGAAAGAAGATATGGTATGCAAGCTGAAGAAGTCACTGTATGGGTTGAAACAGTCTCCTAGACAGTGGTACAAGGGGTTCGACAGCTTCATCAGAGGAAAGAAGTACATACGTAGCCACTATGATCCATGTGTGTATTACAACAAGCTACCGATAAGGGAGTATATCTATTTACTATTGTATGTAGATGATATGCTTATTGCTTCAAGGTCTAGATCTGCAATTGATGCACTGAAGACGGACTTATCTTCTGAGTTTGAGATGAAGGATCTTGGTGAAGCAAAGAAGGTGCTAGGCATGAAAATTACTTGAGACCGAAGGGTTGGCAGGGTGAGCTTGACATAGAAGGGGCATCTGCAAAAGGTACTTCAGAGGTTCAACATCGGCAAGGATGCGAAGTCTGTAAGTACACCGCTTGCTCTTCATTTCAAGTTATCTGTTATGATGTCTCCAAAGAATGTTGAAGAACGTGAGTACATGACTCACGTCCCATATGCTAGCGTAGTTGGTAATCTTATGTATACTATGGTGTGTACAAGACCAGATCTGTTACAAGCTGTCTCTATGGTTAGTAGGTATATGCATGATCCGGGACAGGGTCATTGGGAGGCAGTGAAGTGGATTCTGCGGTACATTAAAGGTACCATTGATGTTGGTTTGGTATTTGAGAAGGACTCCACAGGGAAGCAGGATTGTATCGGATATGTTGATTCCGACTATTCTGGTGACCTTGACAAGCACCGGTCTACAACGGGGTATGTCTTTTCATTCTCTCAAGCACCGGTGAGTTGGCGCTCTATTCTATAGTCTACTGTCGCGTTGTCTACTACAGAGGCGAGTATATGGCCATGACGGAGGCTATGAAGGAGGCAATTTGGCTTCAAGGCTTACTTGATGATTTGGGGGTGGATCAGGATCTTCTGAAGATCAACTGTGACAGTATGAGTGCTATTTATTTAGCCAAGAACAGGTATATCATGCACGGACGAATCACATCGACGTCAGGTTCCATTTTATTCGGGAGATTCTAGATGAGGGTGATATTGAGCTTGAAATCACCTAGAGGGGGGGTGAATAGATGATTAGGCTAATCTATGAACTAAATGCGGAATTACAAAACTAATTTGCAATAACACTTAGTGCAACCAACGAGTGTAGCCGAATTCCCATGAAGGGCTCTGAACTAACTCCTCTTGATTCCTCTGAATAAGAGTTGAGGCGCTATATGAAGCTCTCATGGTTAAGTACAAGTGAGGCACACACACACACAAGCCAAGCATATAATATGAATGAGCAATATGAATAGATGCAAGGCACAACACAAGCATATAAGATATGACAATATGAATGATACAATACACAAATAAAAGAGAGAGAGTTGAGAGTCAATTGATCAAACGCAAACAATAAGATGTGTTTCGAGGTTCGAGCACCGAGCTCTACGTCCCCGCCTTCACCAAGAAGGATTTTCAATCCACTAGGAGTACCGAACTCCTCTCTCAACCAATACAACCTCCACCGAGGCAATACAAATGGTCTACCGAAGACCAGAGTATCGAACTCCACCAAATCCACCTCTACCAAGAGGGATACAAGCACAATCCACCTCTACCGAAGAGGGATACAAACACAATCCACCTCTACTGAAGAGGGATACAAATACCAACCAACTCCACCTCACCAAAAGGGAGTAAACCACAACCTCAACCTCCCAACAACCCAAATCCACCTCTACCGAAGAGGGATATCCAAATAAAAAGGGTTTACTACAAGTGGTATATCTCAACCACAAACCAAATTTTCCCACAAATAAAGATCCTATAGAATAGGATAGATGATATAGCTCAAGTGGAAAACAAGTGTTTTGATCAAAGAAAATCTCTTGAGAAAATACCAAATAGATATAGAATTTTAGACCAAGAAACTAATTCCAAAAACCTATTTTCTTTGAAATAAACAAAAGCACTTTAAAACAAATAAGATGGATCTTTTTGCTCTAAAACACTTTTGAAAACCTTGTAAAAACAATTAGAAATAGGAGAAATTTTTTGCTCTGAAAATCTTAGCCAAAATCCCAAAGAAATGGGGTTTATATAAGGCCCAATCAAAAACTAGCCGTTATGAGCTGATTGTCAGTCCTGGCGGCTGGCGGTCGACCGCCAACGGTCAAAAATATGACCGTTGGAAGCCAGCGGTCGACCGGCCGGTCGACCGTAAAAATCCAGAGAGCAAAGCTCTCTGGCCGGTCGACCGCACGGTCGATCGCCAAGTGCCTGGCCAACGTGCACAAGTTTGTGCACATCGGTCGACCGCCCGGTCGACTGACTCTGGGTCCGGTCGACCGGTTGGTCGACCGCCAGAGCCTGGCAGGCAGGGTTCTGGGTCAGAAAAACTTATTAAAAATATTCTAAAAATTCTCATAAATTTCTTAAAAATCCACAAAAATAGTTATATCATTCTATATTGAAATATAAACTTGTGTGAAAAATTTCAACACAAAATTCAAACATTTTGGACTATTTTTGTGTCTTACAAATATTATCAAAAACCAAAACCTGTATTTTTCAAAACTTAGGTTTTTCAATAGGAAATCTGATTTTTTCAAAACTCATTTAAATACAAAAACATGATACTTAAACACTTTGAAGCATGTTGCATATGGACATAAGTCCAATATACACGAAACATATATATATTATTGTTTTTTACTTTAATTCCAAAAATATGTTTTGTTAAAATACCAAAACACTAAAACACATGGATAGGCATATCAAAATAAGTTTGTTTAGATATGAAGCATGTATGTATATAGAACATATCTAATATATATTTAAACCATTTAAACTTATTTTGATCTATCTATTCATGAAAACCAATATCAGTTAAACCAAAACCGAAAAACCAATATCAAAAACATGAAACGTGTGTGCGTTGTGAACTTGAGCATATCAACTATCTAATCTTTACACATGGATCTAAAACACAAACTAAACTAAGATACCTAAGTCTTCTTGATGAACTCTGTCTTCAAGTCGACTCGATCCAAAATTCCGTGATCCACCGAGCTAGACTCTAACGAGTGCAATGTATGATCTTGATGCTCGGGCTCTGGAATCACCATGTGAAAGGCTTCAAAACTCCTTTGTTGAAGCAATCACCAACTAATATCTTGATCAATGATCTGAAACTAAACATCACAAGATAATTAGTAAATATAACTACATGAGTTAATCATCATCAAAACTAGAGTGGAAGGCCTCTGGGCCAACAGAGCTGCTGAAGATTCACACATCGGAGAATCCCGCCGACATGCTTACCAAGGTAGTGTCAGGAGTTAAGTTTGCACATTGTAAAACTTTGCTCCATGTCCTTCATGTCGCATGAGCTTGTTAAAGCTCCTTTAGATGAACTACGGATGGCTTGATCCCTTGGGTAGGGTACATAGGCAACCACACTGGTGCAACCACTTTTGAGTCGATGGCTCGTATGTTTCATTTCGGCTCAGATTTGAGAAATCTTCACCGAGGTGGAAAATTGTAGGAAGAGGAGAGGAAGTCGACGATGATTTTTTTTTTCAGAGATTCTGCAACAGCAGCAGCAGTAGCACGGTCGACCGGCCCGGTCGACCGTTGTGCACCAACGTGCACAAGGTTGTAGCAGTTGACCGTCTGGTCGACCGACTGAAAGTGCCTAACTCTCGGTTAGGCACGTTCGACCGGTACGGTCGACCGGTGCCTATGGTCGGTCGACCGACCGGTCGACTGACAGTCGGGTCGGGCTGTTTCGGGAAAGTTACTGAATTGAAAATCTGCTCAAGTTGGGAATTTTTTCTTAAGGTTTTCCTGGAGTATATGATAGAGGCAGAGCTCTCTTCATTAGTAATGCTGTAATACTTGTATTGATTCACAAAATCAATAGAAAATCTCTCTTCCTTACCCCGAGGACGTAGGCGAAATTGGCCGAACCTCGTTAAATCTGGTTTTGTGTTCTTCTCACTGATTGTTTGTTATTTGCTGTTGGTGGTACTGTTATTTTGCATCTAAGATTTAGGGTTTCCTCTACGTGGTTGTTGTTCGGAGCACAACACTGGGCTACCCTAGGCTCATGAAATTTTACTTAGTACACATATTTGACTCACTAACACAATGATAAACTGATAAAACACTAAACATTAAAGTTAATAAGATTCAATTAATCACAAACAAAAAGTAATTAGAATTAAATGAGAAAAAGTGCAAATGTTAATCAATCAAAAACCAAACGTTGAAATGAAACTTGCTACCTTTGTTTGCTGTTGCGCATGCAGGCCCCAAGTGGGCCTCACAGAAATCACGTTGTTTGAAGCACAGGACCATTGAGCACGGGCCAACGCAGAACAGATCGTGTTGCCTTTTCCATTGAGGAAGGAAATTGTGGCCCCCACCTCTATTGATTTCCTGCGCATGTGAAGGGAAGAATTAAGGTGTTGGATGTGGCCCCCACCTCCTTTGATTTCCTGCGCATGTCAAGGGAAGAATTAAGGTGTGGATGTGGCCCCCACAGATGGAAGACAAGCCTTCCTTTTTTGAAGGCAATGTGCTGCTGCAGAGGCTCTTTAAGGCCTTCCTATTGGCGTCTGGGAAAAGCTTGTGGGCCCCATGAAGGTAAGTGCCTTCTCTTTGAAGGCACTGGTGGCGCCTCCTTTTGGCTGCTGATAGGGTGGGCTGAAGCAGAGTTTTCAATGGCAGGGCGTGTGAGACGAAGCACAAAAAGGCGGAAAAAATTCAGAGAAGAAAAAAAATGCGGCCGTCTAATAATATTCTGTAACTTTAGATTACCGGAAAAAAATCCCGTCTCTTCCGAATCCTAACATTACATTACATGGCTATTTATACACTTACGATTTAACATGAGTCTCAAATAATTAAAATATATCAAGAAAAATATATAAATAAATTTTGCACTTCTCATTTTTTTTCCACTTTTACGTTTAAGCTCTTGAATTTTTACAAAATTGAGTTTTCACCCAAACTGACCTCAAACTCCTCCGAATTGACTGTAGATTTCTTTGATGTCAATTTTAATCATAGTGGAGCAATCCCAGCAGTGTCATATCTCCTATCTCGACTTCACTTCTTTTAACGCGCTTTACGGTCTCGAAAGAGTGCTTTTGTGGTTTAGTCTTCTCCTGACAAATTTGTCTACAAAATACCACTAAAATACCCGAGTAGCATTATTTATAGACAAATAATAGATGAATATGGGCATAAAAAATGTGACAAAATCGTGTTGATCACTCACCATGTATACGATTACTGTCGACTGTTATACTGTACTGTTCCTGTCACTATATCGTCCCGGTATTTTAAGTAACATAATCTTGATTGTTTAACTGAGTTAAATAATAATATAAATGGACAACTTATACTGGAATTTGGAAAATTGATAGAAGAGACAGCGTCTGTATTTTTGGTGGACCTAGGATACAGGTTGCGCAGCCGACTTACAGTTCCACTGCAGGGTTCCAGGGGATAACTGACATCCCATCTGTTTATTATTCCACAGTGTTACTGTGAGTATTGTTTCACAGTGATACTGTGAGTACTGTTACTGTTACTGACTACCTGGCGGTAGGGTCTGATTCAGCGCCAGACATCTGATCCATGATCCCGGGTATATACGGGACCCACCTAAAATATGAACAATGTCTCCAACCAATCAGTTTCAATAATTTAGGACTCTGATTGACACGTTTAGTAGGCGTAGTATGGGATGCGTCTATTACAAGTGAAAATTGGTATTCGCTGACATAATTAATATTGATAAATTGTTACTATGTACTATAATTGACTGTACTCACCTGACTGAACTAATATAAGTTATGATAGACATATGATTGTACACATGACCGGATTGTATACCAGACTAGTGACATATACTAGGTTATACATCTTGACATCAGTTGTTGCTTACAGTTGTATTAGTTGTCTTTTATCTGCAGACTTATTCATGTTATTGTTATTCAGCTATCTTTTATTTTCAACTTTATACCTATTATTATTTTGTACACACTGTTTATATGCACGAGCACTTCTCCTTTTCTTATGTACTCATTAGGTCGCTTCTGATGACCCTGAATCCGCACGTTCAGATATTGGATGTTTCATGTTATTGATCAGGTGTTCGTTGAGATCGTACATGTTGTGAGGAGCTGGAGTTACTCTCTTCTTGATAATCGGTATTCCTACTCTTTTATTCATGTTATTCCTCGATTCTCTCTATATTGTTTCCAGTCACTATTTCATATTCTTATTCATATGCTATTATTGTATTAGATATTTATATGTCATATTACAGTGATATTAATTTATCGTAGTAGATTTTATAACTTTCAGGTTACTTTAGGTTAGCGTGTATACGTAGGGTATTCTCCTCGCGTATATACATCGCCGACTCTCGTCGGACTCCGTTTTTCACGTATTTTGAAAGCGAGGCGTGAAATGCATGAAGTTCAACGTACATGAACACAAAAAATATCTCATTAAACTGAGATCAAGTTATGAACATCACATCTAAAGATTACAAAAGTCAGCTCAAATTCACAAACACATAGTTAAACTTTAAAGAGATTAACTACAAAATTCAAGTTACAAAAGCTTAGAAGTTTTACATCTATAAAAAAGAAACCAGAAGTTCTACATCGCATGAACATACTGTACAGAGTATTCTAATCATCTTTGGATTTATGTGCTCTCCTACCATATGTGTTTGTGAAATCACAATCGCGCATCGGCTCTCCTTCTTCACCACCTTCCAGTGCATGTTTCATATTGTACACCGTATTGTACAAGCTAGGTACAATATAATGTCCTATTTCCCCACTTTGAATCGTGGGTTCGTAAATCTGTAGCACACGAGAGATAAGCTACATAAAAAAAATAGAATCTGTCAATAAAGCAGCGCTTTAAATTAAAGATATTTTTCAACTTAGTGAATATTTTACCTCAATAACTACGGAGGGTGAGACATCCGTGACAAGTGTACTACAGCAAGGAGAACTTGGGGACCTGTGCGCCAGATTTTTGAATGACTGGATAAGATATAATGTGATACTAGTCAATGTACTCGTCCAATACCACCCACGCGTACGTCGTTGGCACACTCTTTTCCTCTTCCGATAGTACATGACTACGCCACCTCTCCTACAAGTGATCAACACAGGTGTAGGATAACCGATACTGCAACGCATTGCACCCTCTTCTAACAGTAGATGGTGAAATCGGTAAAGGTGGTACAATTTGAACCCTACCGAACTGTCGTAACACCCTTTCTAGATGAAAGGGTTCAATGTTGTCCACACATTTGATGCAGCCAGTGAAAAAAAAAACATCATGGAGCTGATGTTGATCTCTGGAATCCTGATATAGGTTCCATACAACCTATAAATGAACAGAAATCTAAAGTGAGAATAAAACAAAAATGTTTATTTTTTCTTCTTGAAAAATAAGAATAACTTCGATCTAAACATGAGTTTTTTCATCCAACCAACTAGCCTCATCCGGTCGAAAGCAATCGAGAGATTCACGGACTGTCTGTAGCTTCTCCAACGAGGTTCCTGCAGGTCCATGCGATGCCACATGCATACACATGGGAGATTGTTCATACATGCCGTTGTGTATGAAAGTGCTCATATATTTATGTCTATTGAAAAAACATAAAGTATTAGCAAAATATACATAACAATTGTTTAAATCAGCAATAAAAACTAACGATACCTGTAAAAGTGACAAATATCCAACAATCTGCCTAAACATCAGCCCTGAAAACATACCCAAGCTATCTGTATAAAACTGCTAGTGCAGTTGTGTCCCATGCAAATCTAAATACATCATCCAAGTCCTAAAATATCTTAAGGTAAGAGGTGGAAACTCTAGTTTCACTCTTATCACTGAATAAGGTGCACCTGACCAAATATAACAAATAAGCTCTAACTGAGGACTATATTCAAGCCTCCGTCTCAGCATCAGTGACACGAGAGAAGTTAGCGCGAAGTCGTTCCAGTCTAACAGATGTACCTTGTACCTGCTCCAGCTCATCCATTGCAGCTCTACGGATAACACCAAGTGTCCTCAAAACAAGAGCCGTTGGATCATCCACAATAGGGGGCTGACGGACCGACCTACCACCGGTAATGCCAATTAGTGTGTCAACATCATCCAAGGTGATGGACATCTCTCCATACGGTATGTGAAAAGTATTGGTTTTGGGCTTCCATCTCTCGACAAAAGCATAAACCAATATACCGTTCATTTTTTGATGTGAAATGTGCACCAGCCCACGCAATCCTGATTGATTAATATATCCATGAAAATTGTGATTGCGTGTTGGCGTCCCACACTCATTCATTCAACTTTGCAGTGTGTAATTGTGGTTTCAGAGAATCTCTTTCATGTAACAGAATATTTTTAGCACATTAGAAATCATAAGAAATTCTATCAATATTTTGTCAAAATATTATTATGCAATCAAAATTATTACCTCATTGTACCAGATAGCAGCATCTATATGTGTTTTAATACTACGTAATATAGAAATGTCTATAAGATCACCCGAAAATGGTCCTGTCAACTCTTCAGACTCTTCGTCCCCGATTTCAACATTTTCTTATATCTTCTCTATTTCGGGAGTATTAGATGGAGGATCCCAAATTCTGTGTCTATTCGAAGAAGTAGGATGAATTCTAGATGGCCCTGGCGTACTCATTCCTGCGTTAGAGAGTGTAAGATTTTCATACAAGACCTCTATAATTGTAACTAGGCAAGTATTTATATATTTCTATCTAATTTTTCTTTTCTTTTCTCAATGGGATTAAAAGAATAAGAATAATCAACTGAGAATAATGACTCTTGTTCAGAAAAACCAATGGCGACTGAACAAAAGTTTTCTGTTCGACTGGTCGAACGTTATTTATCTATTCGATTTTAACTGGCCGAACAGTAAGTATCTGTCGACCTAAACTGAGCGAACATTCAGTATCTGTTTGGCCACTTTAGGTCGAACATATGAAAAATGTTTGGCCAGTCAGGCCGAACAGCTGTCAACCCAACTTCTAAATTTTTTTCTCAACAAATTGGTGTTAATTCATAGAAACCTAATTTTATTAGTTCTTACTGCAATTTAACAAACAATGAACCCTAGATGCAATCTATGAACAACCTAATCAAAAAATTATACAGTTAATTTCAATCAAAATAAAAATGAGATGGAGAGAGGGAGAAGAAAAATCTGAATTTAGAGGGGAGAGAGGGAGTGGGTTGGGTTGGGGGGGGGGGGGGGGGGGGGGGGGGGGGCGCAACTTGGAAATCAGGTTGGAGGGGGGCAATTGCAGTGATCGGGGGTCGGGGCAGTGGTGGTCGCACAAGTAGATGGCGCAGTGACCAGTTGAGGGGGAGAGAATTGTCGTGAAAATGGGTAAAAATTGAGGGAGAAGAAATGGTGTGAAAATGGGTAAAATTGGGATTAGATAAAAATTAAAGAGTTGGTGTGAAAAAGGGTATTTAAATCGCAAGAGGTGTGTCTTAGTTAATTTAAAGTGTGCACTAATCTGATATGTCTTAATCAATTTTGTGCCTGTCAATATCCGTACCTCTTAAAAGTGATGTAATAGTTTTTTCAAATACGAAGAAGATAACAGAAGCTGGGGGCAACTTGCCAACTTACAAATCCTGAAAGCAGACACTGCAATTTTCATCATTGTGTTAAAAGCTTCTAAATACTTGGGCATGGTAAGTCCCTTTTTTTTTCTTTTTTTCATAAATAGTTCTGGGAAATTCTTTTTTGTATTGCGTTCTATTTAAGTTGTTTTGATCCTCTCGTTGTCATCCTCACTCTCAATTCCAGCAAATACATGTCCAAAAATTAGAAAGAAAAAACAAAAGTAACTAAAGAGGGGGAGAAAAAAGTCCACTCATTCCTAACCCATATTACTCGCACACGTGCATTGCAGACTGCCTCTTGCACGTGCTTCCGAATAGCACTTAGGTAAAGAGTATTTCCCCTTGAAATAAATACCCCACAAGACATAGCTAGCTTCCCCAGATTTGAAGGAAAAGCAGAAGAGAAAAATGTCTGCAGGTCAAATCTCACTCGCACCAAGCTATTGCCTACATCCGAGGGAAAAAAAATAATAATTAAAAGGAAAGGCGAAAAAGAATGTAAAGGACTTGAACACCAAACATTCAAAACAAAAATAAAAAGACTGGTAGTTTCAAACGAAGAAGATATATTTACAAATGAAACATCTAACATTCAAAACAATAATAAAAGGACTGATAGATTCAAACAGAGCAGATTGATTTATAAATTCCACTCTTCACATCAGTTCCTAGCGTCCTCTCTCAACATCTGCTCCCAAATGCGATTGCGGAATCTTCAACTACGTCTCATCTCTTCCAACCGCTGATCAGTATGCATTAGAAACCACAATCCGATTCCTCGGTTCTCTCTTTATTGCTCTTTCTACCTGATTTTTGCAACTTTATGCAGAAATAAATCTTTGTAAGCCTTGTTGTTAGCACATATGCTTGCATTTAATGTCTTCTCATAGCCTGGCAAGTAAACAGCACAGTAGCACAGATTCTCCAAGAATCTTTCATCTTTCAGTATACAAGTCAATAACATTCTTAGATAAACCGAACAACTAACTCCATCACCGATTCAACATGTTTATCCAATTAGAAGACATTTCTTCAACTATCATATGTGTGAAGTCATTAAATATATACATGCCAGGTTGAGCCAGCATTAGCACAGAAGTTGAAGTTAAGATCTTACCCAACTTACAACATGACATGTTTTCCAATTCTACAGGCTCTGAACAAACTTGAAAACACTCTGAACAGGCCTGAGACCGTTTTGCTTTCTACTTTCAGCTTCTCCTATAATCTCTTGTATCACCAAACATATGCTATCCAAAGACTTTCTTCTTGGGAAGAGAGAAATTATACACCAGCCTTATTATCCTCGATTAACGAATTGGATGGTACTGTGTGATTCCACGCTTAGGGGGTAGCTTCCTCAAGACGAATAGAACAAGAGATGAGGGGAGAATTTCCACCAGCTGCAATCATGAACCCAAAACATTAATAAGTACATGGAAATTTCTGTGACGAGGGCATTAACTACTTGAGAACAGTGCAATTCTTTGGACACCTTAAGTGAAATCCAACACAAGTACCATCTGGTTAATCTGAGTCAAGTCGCGTGCTGACTGAGGCACTGAGGCTGCCTCTGTCAGTTTTAGAACCTAACAATTGATTAGAAGATAATACTAGACCTGAACAAGTCTCGACCACCAATTAACTACACGTGTGCAAATAAAGTCCGCTTCATAGTTGCAAGAACAATGTAAGGATTTAATTGAAGGAAAAACCTCCAAATTTTGTTCATATTCCATAATGCCATGAGCAGAAATTAACCATAGATGTTACAATTAACTTTCTATATACTCGGTCATTTACTCCCTCGCACTTACAGGATCCCAAATTAACTTCCCCCACAAGACAGAAATGAGATATATTTGTCTTCCTCCAAATACCTTCTTTCCTCCCCTTATTCATCTCAACATCCCTCCCTCTCTTTGCTCCAACCTTCCCTTTTCAGTAAAATTGTTTACCCTTAGCTCTTGATAGGAACTAGTCAACACTCTCTCTTCATATTTATTATATTTGCAATGAAAAGCACAAACTTCATATAAAAATACAGAACTATTTACACGGGCGCACATCATCCTGGCACAGCAATCACTGAAAAAAAGGACGCAGTGTGCCAAGTGACACTACAATGACAATACTTCTATCATTTTTACCACGAGTAGATATGCTATATTTTAACTTTTTACTAAAATGTAAACTTTTGTATACGGCAGAGCTACATTGCACAGACATGGACAAGCCGACGCGGACATGACACTGACCGGAAAGTACACACAAAACAAAGTCATATACCATGCGTGTTCGACACATGTATGGCACATGTCAGACACGACATGACTTCATTTTGTAAGTTTCAGTGCTACATAATGGAAAACATTCTCATTGCATATTTATGTATTAATTTATACAAGCAAGCAATAGTGGTCTTCTTTTTCTGTTATCCTTATCATGGGAGAGTTTAATGTTTCACTTCCTATATCATGGGAGAGTTTAATGTTTCACTTCCTATATCAAGAAACAATCTAAGCTATCACGTAATAAAGAATTATCAATTTTTATTCTATAAGTATTGCAGATGAACAGCAAAAATGAATGAAAAATCTTATCTAAATAAATGCAATAACCAGATCACAGTAGTATATCCAGAAGTGTCAGAAACTTTAAGTCAGTTGTGTCAAAATTAAAAATGTTTTATAAAACCAAGTACACGATTGAAATGTGTCATAAATTTAAGGACATGTTTAAGCGTTGTGCGCAACAATTATCCTGGTTACAAAGATTATGTAAGAAGCCTATTGCAGAAGCATTGACACACAATTAGTGGGGAGAGGTGGCCCAAGGAAACCTTTGAAAAACATGGATCACGCATGGTACGGTTCCCTTCTCATCCACACTTAATCTATTGAGAAAAATGTTGATTAAGGAGATATAACGTTAAGGAAATGGCAACAGGAGAGACTTTAATAGAAAGCCCAGTGACTTAAAGGACTGTAGGTTGAGAGAGATGGCGTAATGGGAATTCAAAATTGATGAGTAAAAAATAAGTAATGTACTGAAAATAGGAGGGCTCATGGCTTGGAGGGTTCTTAGATGATGCTGAAAGAGTGTTGGAGATAGTAATTTAGTATAATAAAATAATTTTCAAGGGAAAATGTGTTGATATAGTCACATGAGTTATTCACAGGGATATAACACCTACATGTAGCTCCTCAATAACGGAAGGAACTATATTTAAAGTAAGCTAAATGTGGTGTTAAGTGTTACCATCATAATCATATATTTAAACCCCACTTTTCCCCCATTAAAACGGGGTCGGCTAGGAAGCACGATTCTGTATTAAGAAACCCCTATGAGAAATTTGACATTTTACAAAGTTAACTTGTTCTCAACCCTCAGGGATGCATCAAATTCCTACCAGTAGGAACTCATATACAAAAAAAAGTTGCCATTAAGCCCAATAGGCCACCTAGCAAATAACAAACCCTTTATGTCAGTATATGATATCATTCCAGCTTCCTTGAAGTTAATGTCATTAATTCAAAACATGCTGCTGCAACAGTCCCCATTACTAATTCTATGTTCCTGTCCAATGTGACAAGTAGGAGGAAGCAAGCATAGAATCAAACAGTAGTTTAAATATTGTTTTTCTGTCCAACAAATGAAGAATCAAACTTAATTGAAGAAGCTATTGGAAATCCTTTGATTGAAATAGACTTTAGCATGTCACATGATCCAAGTCACAAAGAAAAAGATACAAGGAAAGATAAATCACAATTAATTAACTAATATAGATAAAACCATGACTCTGCAAGTGACTTTTTGATATTATAATCGATAAATCTGTCTAGGATATCACTTCCTGCCTAGTGTGAACAAGCCAGTCTTATCTCTATGTTCATTCAGATGTTCTATAACTTACACTGAGTTTCACTGTCTCTCTCTCTCTTCCTGCTTTCCCAAGCTTCCATATTCAAATCAAATGACATCTTCATGTGTTTTAACTTTTAAGTTGAGTGCATATCCAAAATCCCACGCCAGACAATAACAGGCTTTACAATTTTCTCAACAATGAAATCTATCTTGTCAGAGGAATCATGCAGAAAGTTGCTGACCTTTAACAAATTTTTTATTCTTAGCTCGTGATTACTTATATAGAGTTTTATATAACTAGGAAAATCCAGAATCAGATTCACATCAGAGCATGTTAAGGCTTTCACTCATGATTCCTAGTCATGATGACCACAGCTATTATATTAATGATACGCAAATAAGTAGTGAGCTATACCATGTAGTACAAGAAGTTGAGAACTGGATGGTTCAGAATATCAAGATTTGCGGCTTTATCAAATGCATTGAAGAGCATCTACGTAACAAAAAAACAGAGTTAGTGCTGAATATAGCTGACCACATTAGAACAATATGCATAGCCAAATGGAGTATATCAGAGATTACATGAAGCTACAGAAAACATTCTTACCATTATACATCTCAGCAGAAAACACGAGAAGCATATAGCAGTTACATAACCGACCTATACAAGAAGTAGAGGCATCAGTACCCAATCAAAAACCAAAAAACAGCCAAAAAAACATGTGCACATGGATGATAAACATGCAGACCAATTACCTCCTGTAACTTTTTCCGTCTCCCTTTAGATTCAACAGGGAAGCGTTGCAACATCAGAAATAACCTATAAATGAAAAAAGAATAGCCATCAGCAATAACTTCAAATAGTAATAGTATAAACTAATACAAATGCATGACCTTTGTAATCTATTGTCCAGCCTGGAATAATACAAAATGTCTAGAGCAGCACGGCAATATTGGTCAATCAAGGTAGTTTAGGAGGCCAATATGGACAAGGGAATTGTCAACGTGGATGCGTGGTAAAGCCCTAGGAGCGACAGAGTTAGAAACAGAGTTAGAAACAAGTATATCAGAAGAAACAAGTATATCAGAAGAGGTGCCGGAGTTCAGAGGCATTAGTTTTAAGCTAGCACAGGGTCCAACAAAAATTCGAGGTGGCCTCAACAAGATGCAGTAACAAGAATTGCATGAAAGTTCGAGGAAAAGATGGAAAAGAACATGTTAAGGATAGAGATCATATAGAAGGATATATGAAAGTTTGGAATGACACCAAAGATAGTCCACACTCCTTCGCAGGAAGGTCGCTGAAAGGAATCTGTCAAGCCAAACCATCCAGTCAGCCCAAGGCTTGATAGTACAGATGTGGTTATACGTTAGGTATAAATCCTAGAAAGCAAGGACATCCATTTAGTCCACAACATTCTTTTATTGGAACTTATGGCACATTGGTTGCTCCTAACCAATATTACTTTCTGACGGATAGATTGTCTGAAACGCATATAAAGCACTTCCAAATACACTTCTAATTGGTTTTGCACTTGCTCAATAAATATCTTAGTGGAGCAATAAACTTCAGGGCGTCTACAGACAATGAATTTCTTAAGTTGTGATGCTTATCCAATTCTAAACAATGTAGACCCTTTATATGCTGCGAAACCCATATGCAATGATCGCCATGGTTGGAATAGAAAGATGTGAAATACTAAACATTTGAGTTTTTGGAACCAGACAAGAGGAAAAGGATGAGCAAAATAATAAAATAATGACTAGCTAATCAAGCAGCCAAGCATGTGGAACTAATCTTCGTAGGAAGCACAGAAATTTGCAGGAAAGCCTAAAAGGTTGAAGAGAAGAAAAAACATGCAATTCAAACTTATATAATTTATTAAGAAAGTACATACATTAATATAAGTTCCACCCCGTGACCAAAAGAATGGCTACGAGAATGGGCAGTTTCAATAAAGCAATGCATGTGATCACCCATTAGACAATTTTGAGACACATAATTTGCAACTCACCTCCCTCCATAGAGAAGAAACCCAAGGGCAGCAAACAATGAAACACCTGCCAATATTCACTCAATGTAAGATGAATCCACGACCACAAAACCATATTCCATTGAAATAGTAATATTAGGACTACAATGTCATTTGAACTGCACCTGCAAAGAATAACTTTGATAGGACAACCATAACTTGAATGGGCTTCCACCATAAAATCAGCCATATGGCTATCTGTAAGAAAAGAGAGATTACCCAGCTGGATACTCTAAGATGTAGACAGGAATACAGGATGACTCGAAATAATTGAAATTAATTGATTCTTCTCCTCAGAATTACCACAAGATTCTGTTATGCATAGCAAACTACAGTCTAATATCCAAACCATTGCCCGCAAGCTTCATGCACTCTCAAGTACTTAAGCCTCTTAAGACATCTAACATCTCAACCTCCATGCTGCCCAACATATGATAACTTTTTGAGTCCAAGACTAATCATGTGCAATCGTATGCACTAGTCATCTAATAAAATGCACGTGATTCAATGACCTATCTCACAAAATCCATGAAAGATGGAACAAACAGGTTGCCAAACTTCTCTAGTAATGACAAGGCAGTTTAGATAGTTATTGTTGGTTGTAGAGGTCGAAGACAACTATAGCGCTTTCGCTTATACCAAAGCATTTTTGGTAAACATGGGCACTTCAAGCAGCCATGAGCATGATCTTGAGTGCAAATATAGGTCATGTCGTTTTTATTTGTTTTTCAAACAAACTACATTTTCTAAGATAGTTGAGTTACAATTGTCCAGAAACCACTACTGAAATCTGTACTAAGACCCGGAACAAACCCTGGATCGAAGTGATAGGCCGTGATTCTCCATGAAAAAAAAAGAAAAAGAAAAAGAAGGGGGGAAATGATTAGAAGGAAAAGAAAAGATGACTCATGCAACATAGATTCTTAAATATAATAATATATATGAGAGATGAGAGATTTAGCCATGATGTAAATCTTTTTTTTTTTCAAAGAAGAAACGCCTTGCCAAGTTAATTATATTCTTCACAACCTGCTCCTATAAATGGAGGTTTAGCCGCTTAAAATCTATCATGTTTTCTAGCAATTTCCTTTCAATGCAAACAAAAAAGGGAATGAAAAAAAAAATCAAGAAGACACCTGAAAAGAAGTAACCAAATAACTGTTATAACCCAAAACTTTTGTAATTGGGTAAAGGGACAAGAGGGTACATTTTAGATGATTTTAAAACCTCTCCTTGTGGGGAATACATCCACACGGGTAAAAAGAATTAAATGTCTGCAATAAGAATCACTACAATAAGGTCACCAACCAGAACCAGAAGAAGCGTATTGTTCCAATTCCATGTCAAATATCACTTTGACCCAAAAGCTTAAATTGTTGTGTGGTGGGCCGAAAAATGCATGTCAAGTCAATTTTACAAATTATATTGATATTGTACATGTTAATCCCACAGGGCTGAATGATGTACGACCTCAGAACCCTTTTGATTGTAGATATTTTCTCATCATAACATATAATCACAAGGTAAATTCATCTTGACAGGCATGATTGCATGGAAAATATTATTTGGACGTATTTGAATTCCCATGGAATGAACCCAAGCCATAGGAATTCTAATTTTCTTGAGGGGCACCATATCACCAAAGCTCAAAGATAAGATGTACAATCCTTCCCACAAAAAGAAGACGACGAAGAATAATTTGTGTGCAGCAAGGCCCTCTAATTGTATGTGGCGCATTGGACTGGAATAAGAAGGGAAAACAGCCAGTGTGCCGGCAAGGCACGCTGACTGCATATGGACAGGAATATTGCTAAACGTATCAATTGATTATTGCGGTTAAATCAATAAGATCCACCAACAAGGCTAGTATGTAGGCATAAGGTTCTACAGACAAGCCACAGGAATGGGCTACATGAGATTTGAGGGATTCTCATACGTGTTGTGGCTATCGCCTATGTGGGATTTAAATTGGTTAAGAAAGAGATACCACCCTTCACACACGGATTAAAGAGAAGATGAAATCCACCAATCCTCACATAGAGAAGCACATCAACATTGTGTCACAAGGAAAACCTCAAATTGTATGTACAAGGGAAGTCTTCATTCTTTGACCACAGATTTTAAAAGTTGCTTGCCTTCTCCAACACTAAAGACCACCTACCCATGGGACACACGCGCGCGCGCGCGCGCTGGAACACATTGGAGGATGAACTAATGATACTTGATAAAAGAGCTGCAGCATAGAGAACAAGGCCATAGATTATTCAAGTGTCCACAGCCATGTGAACCCTGATTATTTAAGCTCAAAGATAAGATGTACAATCCTTCCCACAAAAAGAAGACGACGAAGAAGAAGAATATGTGTCCAGCAAGGCCCTCTAACTGTATGTGGCACATTGGACTGGAATAAGAAGGGGAAGCAGCCAGCGCGCCGGCAAGGCACGCTGACTGCACAAGGACAGGAATATTGCTAAACGTGTCAATTGATTATTGCGGTTAAATCAATAAGATCCACCAACAAGGCTAGTCTGTAGGTATAAGGTTCTACAGACAAGCCACAGGAATGGGATACATGAGATTTGAGGGATTCTCATACGTGTTGTGGCTATTGCCTATGTGGGATTTAAATTGGTTCAGAAAGAGATACTACCCTTCACACACAGATTAAAGAGGAGCTGAAATACACCAATCCTCACATAGAGAAGCACATCAACATTGGGTTACAAGGAAAACCTTAAATTGTATGGACAAGGGAAGTCTAACATTCTTTGACCACAGATTTTAAAAGTTGCTTGCCTTCTCCAACACTAAAGACCACCTACCCATGGGACACACGCGCGCGCGCACAGTGGAACACATTGGAGGATGAAATAATGATAATTGATAAAAGAGCTACAACATGGAGAACAAGGCCATAGATTATTTAAGTGTCCACAGCCATGTGAACCTTGATGAAGTAAAGGACGAAGAAGAGGATTTTGAAAGGGCTTATGTTTATCACCAACAAAAGAGGTTTGGGAATGGGGTCGTAGTCATGAGAGCTTTCGCATGTGCAGAGATGTGCAAAACAAGAAAGCTTTCCATTAAACACTATTTGTGGAAGTTACAAATATGAACCATCATACTTCCAAGAGAAAATACCAATAAATTTGTTCCTAGAAAGCTCGTCTTCTTTCACCCCCTTTAGTGATCCCCTTAATGTGGCTTCAAGATGAGAGGTCTGAAGCCCCTTCTGCCATGTTCCCACGAAGATGATCCTAATACGCCAGTCTCATCATGTACACCATTTGTACTAACCATTTGTATTAACGACAAGCTAAAATTTGCTGCACAAAAGAACTCAGCATTGCTAGCTATATGGTATTTTAATCTGACTTCTTGGACAACGTCTTTAACAGCCAGTTAATTCAATACAGGTTTACCTAGCAGAAAATGCTAGAAAAGTGCCTCAGAATGCCAACAATAAAACCCCATAGGAAAAATCAAGGATTTGGTAATGGCTTCACTAGTTTGCTTTGTTCTGTAATTTTTTAATCATGAATCAATGATTGATTTGGCAATGGCTTCACTCATCAATTTTGTTTCTTTTTGTGTATAAATACATATGTACTTGAGAACACATGTCTATGTGCAACATACATCAGATAAAGTATAAATTACTCATTTCATAATACTATACTTATAAAATTCACTAACTAGAATCAATAATGTAATTGCCATTCTAAAATATTAAAGAGAATTGAAAATCTAGACCAGAGGCCCAAGGTGATAAGTCCCAGCTTGAATTGTTTTGAAATAATCCAAGGGACCACAGGCATGAATCGGAACATCATTAATTCCATCAGGATTTGGCTAAAGTCTACTATCTGGTTGTATGTAACAGAGAAATAGCGATGACAATTTAATGGTGAATAGGAATTTGCCACTTTCCAACTAAAAATGATGAGTTATGAAGTTTGAACTCAAACTTTTTATATTAACCTCTTTTTCTCCTTTTCTTTTCCCCTTCTTCTTGGGTTGGGGGACGGGGGTTTCAGTTCACAATTTTTTTAATTGAAGAGTGGTGAATTTAAATACAGTCAAAATGAGTGAATTCCAGCCGTCAAGATAGGAAAGGTTGTTGGAACTTTCACCCTGTAAGGTAACAGAAACCAGATTCAAAGTTAAAAAAAAATCAGAATTAACTACAGTTCACTAGTCCAAGCAAGTCAAACCAAACAATATATACTGTTTTGCAACAGGTTAAATGGTGGGACACCTTAACTGACAAAATGCCAAAAATAATACATGTATAAAGCAGATTTGATCTCTTCCAACTTGCCAAATGGCAAAAAATTAGCACATAGGGCTCAAAAGAACCCATGTAAACAAGAGCTAATCCTTGCTTTTAGGAATCAGCTAATCCGCCTCCCAAGATAGTTTAAGAAATAACTCATCTACTTGTACAGAAGTCAAGAACCTTCCTCGATCCAAACACCGCAGGTACACAAGAGTAGCTGAATCCTTTATTAACTCAAATTTCTTAACTAGTTACCAAGATGGGTTAAACCAATAAAATCCTTCCTCTTAAACCATAAATCTTAGTCGATCAGTGAAGTGTAAGGCCTGACAAGATTTGAGTTCATGTACCGCTTTTTAGAATATGTCTCCATATGAAACCACCCAAGGTATTCTCTGCAATCATGAACGTCACACAAAGGTTCTCCATAATCAATAATTTAAATAACATGGACTTAATTCCACACTCTTACAGTTTTAGTTTTAGTGAAGCCAAAGTAGCTATTACGGCAAGTGGCGCATAATAAACAATGTGATAGCACAATCAACATTGTGGGATTCCAATGGTTAAGCAACTGAACAACAATATATTTCATTATTCTTTAAGTTCTTTCAAATTGCAAAATGTATATTGCTCACCACATCAAGTGTGATTCAGCATTTACAACTCAACTTACACGACACATGTGAAGATGAAATAAAGTGATATTCCCAAGATGACTAGGTAATTTAGCTAATAATAACTATAATTACCCATATATACTTTCCCTACTGTATCTTGTCTGCATGTGATAGCTAGTTACAGTGCCCACAAAACAAAAATAGAGGTGACTCTCACCTATCCTATTCACATCAACTGATCAAAGACGGCTCAACTTCAATTCCTAATGGCAGAAAACAAATATCATCAGCTCAACAGGTTTTCACAGCAAGATTACCTGTATAGAATACACCACGCTGTTAATTATATAGAAACTCGGTCTAAGACCGTCAGTGGATACTGCACGTGCCTGTCACATTCCAAAAAAATAATTTAAGCATACATCCCAAAATAAAAACTCTAAACGAATCAAATAACAAAAGATGTACCTGATAGTATATCTCTGCCCAAAACAACACCAATAGGGCATAGGTTGTGAAGAACAGAAGACTCGGAGTATCAAGAAGAACATGCTGAAAGATCTGGACAAAAGAATGGGTGCAATATCAAAATAATAATTTAGACTTGAGAAGGATGCTCCATATGAGCAAAAAGACACTAAGTAATCAAACCTCAGGTTTAATCTGTTGCACATCCCGACGGAACACAAAGACAACTGACCGAACTGCAAATTTCACCACAAGAGATAGTTATAAGACACAGACTATATCAAGAGAAAAAGACAATATAATAAAGGGATACAAACCAGCATTCACCACAAAATTCAAGAAATGGAAGACTTTCTGTGTGGTCCAACCATACTCTGGAACTCTGCATTCAATTCTAACTAGTTGAATCTGCATATTACATGATTTGATTAATACAATCAACCAACTCTAAGATGCATTCACCAAGTTTTCAAGTCTAGAATTAGTAATAAACTAATAATAGTATGAACATTAAGGCAATAAGATAACACATAAAACAGAATAGAAAGCAAATAGATATGTCTAATATAGATAAGTGATATCACAATTCTTGAATACGCCTATTTGAATGATAAAAGATTAAGATACAGGTAATTTGGTTATAACGAGACATGAATTCCAGCTCATACAAAATAGTGTTACCCAGGATATTCTAATTCTTCAGATTCTTCAATTAAGAGAAGAAGTAAATAAGATAAATGAATCCAAAAGGCATAACAAATTTATAAACGTGTCATTCAAGCTTTTTCACTACTAGTCTACTACCTTAAAATTACCTCACCTAAAACTATGAGCAACAAGTGTCCGTATCAGCATATGCATACACATCTTTTACGATTATGTCTTCTCCACTCACGTATTTCTCCTTCATAGATATTTCATGTTACATTTCCTAAACCCTCAAATTAACAGTTTCCAAAAGGTATTTTTAGTTTTAATGTTTACAACGGTCACCTATTTGTGAGAAAATGAAATGGAAAAAAAATTCATGTACACTAATACATGACCAAAATTCTTAAAGAATTTGGTTGTTTCAATCACCTAACTTTGCAACACACTTGCAAAGTCTTTAGTTCAAAGCCCAGGGCTCCTACCAAAGTAGATAACGATGTCCTCCCTCTCGTATTCCCCATCTTCCTTCCTACCACTTCACCCCTACACCTTTTCAATTTATTTAACTTACTCCAAATCCCTTCCTCAATTCTTCCCATATTTTTCCTTTTCTAGACCTTCTCCAAATTTCCATGCTTCTTTCCTATTGTTTGAGGCTATCTTGATTTTAAGCCTCTCCAAATCCAAAGGTTGAAAGGTTAAGTGAAATGGCAACTTCTTCTTGGCACCTAAATCCAAGATTTTTGCACATTTGAGTAAGTCAAGCACTCTGTGGCCAACTCTAGTGGAGGCAAGCAAAACATTCCTCCATGGCATTTTGTTCCTTCCAAACTCACCTACCTAACCCACTCATTGTTCCGTTCAAACTCACAAGTCATTGCTTAACTTATTGTAGTGGTCGAGTTTCCAACCTCCTCGAGATCACGACACGTGTCTCTCCAGCCCTATGTTAATCACGCGACACGTAACCATATACAGAATCTCCAGAAGAGTCCTAATCTCATCTAAACTCCGAGCAGTTCAAGCAGCCAAAGGATAAAGATAGAGTCGATTACAAGTACCCCTATCTCAAAACCAAATTTTCATTTGAATCCGACGGTTATAGCTCGAGGGCGGATCAACCACATATGCAGCTGGAAAGATCCCACACTGGATAAAGACGAACATATACTCTACTAATTCAAATCAGGATATTGGCTCTAACCACTTCCAACATAAGCCGTTAAGATATTCAGATTGAACAAGACTCTGTAACCTTATCTCACAGACAACCACCTGTATAAATAATATATCCCCTCCATGAGAGGGGGACAATCAATTAATCCCAGAAACCCTAGCGCACGAGATCCGGCAATCACCATTGTACTTTTCTCTGGATTATAGTGAAACTCTCTCTCTCCGTGATTTTTTCCTTTTGAGTTTTCACGTAAATATGTGTGTTTTCTCTGGTTTGATCTCTGCAATTCACTCATTAATCTCTGCAAATTGGTACGTGGATAACTCCTCCAGAAATTCCCACAACATTTGGTGCTTTCATTGAGAGGAATTTGAGTTCAAGATCGATCTCTCCCCCATTCCAAACCTAACCCTTCCTCAAAACAGCCTCACACTGCAGATATGACCCCACCAAGGAAGAACGCCTCCAAGGCTCCAATCGCTGCCCTGTCACTTCGAAAGAAAGAGAAAAGTTGTCGAAGTCGCCGAGTCTGCGAGTCATCGACCCAACCTATCTAACGTCCACATCTCTGATATTAAAGATTCCCAAGCTTCCTCCGCCTCGCCACAGAGGGTGCTGACGATCGAGCCCGAACTCCAGCACACCCGCGAGTAACTCCTTCAGATGCTTTCCAACCCGCAGAAGCAGATGGAAGAGCAGCAAGCGGAGATGGTTCGACTCCGCGAGACGGCTGCTCTTGAAAAAGATGAAGCGGCTCGCATCCAGACTAGACTCCTCAATCAAGTCGACATACTACGAAAATCACAGCCTTCCCAAACCGCAAAAGAAAGAGCTCGGACTCCTCCGTCACCATGACGTGACAAGGAAGTTGCGCAAACCACTGAAGTTTTAAGCTTAACAGGTCAGATACTCGCAATAATGATAAGCACTCCATGAACTCAGAGCATCCCGCAGCCGAAGTTCCCTCGTAATGAGGACATTGCGGATCTGGTTCAAAAGCAGCTCAACCTAGCGGGCCAACAATTTTCAAAAGGAATGGAGCATAACAGGTTGAGACCCTCCGACCCACCTCTGTCGGAGGAAATCACCATAATCCGATTCTCGAGGAAGTTTGTGATGCCCTCTTTGACTACTGCCCGGAAACTTCCGACCCCCTTCATCTCCGCCAGTTCCAAGACAAAATGTCGATTTACGCACACAACGACCTTCTCCTCTGACGGGCGTTCCCTTCCAACCTCAAGGGGTGTCGCCTACCACTGGTTCTACTCACTCCCGAAGAACTCCCTTCGAAGCTTCGAAGATGTAACTAACGCCTTCTACAATCAGTTTGCTTTTCAGAGAGTTTCAAAGGAACATCAATCATCTCCTTACGATTACAATGGAACCAGGAGAGAGCCTGAAGAACTACGTCAACTACTTTCAAAGCTAGATGGCACTGGTACACAATTGCAACAAAGACGTAACCGCCGCCACATTCATCAGTGGGTTGCAAGTCACACACTCATTTTACAAGCATCTGGTGAAGAACGATATCACCAAGACGAGAGACATTCTCGTCCGAACACAAAAGTACATGCAGATTGAAGAAGCAACTCGAGAGGCCACCAACCGCCCTAAACAAGGGTGCGAGGGCGAAAGGCCGAAGCAGCAGTTCCCCACGAGGAAGACTCCAAACCATAACTCCGTCATTGTCTACAAACCACCCCGACACGTGCGCGAGTTGAACAAGGATGGCGCTACAGAGCCCGACCTAATTCCTTTCAGGATTCCCATCAACCATGTGTTTAACGCCATCAAAAGACCAGCCCTGGGTCAGGCTTCCCACCCGACCGCTCTGGCAGAACCCGAAGGAACACAGATTCCAGGACTAGTGCGCCTTCCATGACGGGATGGGCCATCCCACCGTCGAATGCCGGACCCTGCGACGGCACCTCCAGGATCTGGTTAATCAAGGATATCTCCGAGAGTTCATCCTCAACCCAGGACAGCCCTCGGAGACGAAAGTACAAAGGGAGCCCCTACCACGATACGGTCAGGCTGGCAACGCCCTTATCCAATACAAAAGGGCACCTACCCGATCGAGGGCACCACCACGAAAGAAAAGCTATTTACGTCAATGAAGCCTACAGGGATGACTACCCGGCAATACTAAAAAGCCCACCTTCATCACCAGGCAAGCCTATCTTCTTCTCAAAGGCCGACGCCTACGCCGTGTACTGCCCACACAATGACGCTCTGGTCGTAACAATGCAAATTGGCTGTTGTCGAATGTCAAAGATCTTGATCAACAAGGGAGTAGTGTCAACATTCTATATGGACACGCCTTAGATCGATGGAAGCCACCCTCGAGATGGCTTGAAAGATGATCCTCCCTCAGACCCAATCTCTTCTCTATAGATTTGATGGGAGCGAGGCATGCTCTCTCGGAACAATCACGTTCCCTGTTCGAGTGGATCCATACAATGTTATCAAAGAGTTCTGCGTCCTTGACGTCGAATCTTCCTACAAAGCTATCCTCGGGAGACCATGAATTCACATGATGAGGGTTGTCCCGTCAACCCATCATCAACTTCTGAAGCATCCCACGCCGACAGGAATGGCCAACATAAGGGGTAACTATGCGATGGTCAGAACCATATCCGCAATAGCCCGAAAGAAGTCCTGCTTGATGGCAAAGACCTCCCGAACAGTCTCTGACAAAGAACCCTCTGCGGATAAGAAGCAAAAAGAGGATTGCTGATCAAAAGCAATCACAGAGCGGCGAAAGCCAAGACTCTGACTTCCCTGCTGAGTCAGAGGATTTAAAGCCCGACTCACCTATCATTCGGGGGACCCAAACGACAAGACCGAGGAGAAACCCGAGTCGTTTCCTGTAGATCCACATCACCCAGAACGGGTCCTTTGAATCGGCTCAAAGCTGCATCTTCAAAAGGCCTTGTTTAAAAAAAGTTTTTGTCGGACAATTTGGATGTATTTACGTGCACTCCCACCGATATGCGTGGAATTGATCCCAACATTATTTGTCACAAGCTCTCCATCAAGGCATACGCCAAACTTGTAAAGCAGAAACCAAGAGAATGAATGAGAAACGGAGTCGCGCCATCAGTGATTAAGTTGACCGCCTATTACAGGCCGACTTTCTCCGAGAAACATTCTACCCGACTTGCTCTCCAATCATGGTTCAAAGACTCGGCCGAGTCAGAGACGAGTCGGCCGAGTCGTATCCGTCTCGGCCCACTCCGAGACGAGTCCGAGTCACGAGTCGGTCGACTCAACTCAGAGGAGACTAACTAGACCGAGAATCGGAATTGACTCGGTCGATTCGGCATTATGATGATAATTTTGTGCCTCATCGCAATTCAATGTGGAAATAACTACATTAGCATGTATTTATGAATGTAGTTTGTTCAATTTACTATATTGTGCATGTATTTTGATATACTTCTACCGACGACGCGTGTATTTATACTTTCACTTTATGTTTAGTGTGTTAGGTGATATATTTTGGACATGTGATACATGAATATGGATGTCTATATTTTTTAAGATTTTTCGTGATTTTTTCAGAATTTTTAGCTTTCTATGTAGCGTTTTGCGCGTATCGCCCGATACCGATCCGAGTCACCGAGACCGATCCGTCTCAGTGCCGCCGAGTCGGCGGCCGAGACCGCGACTGTGAACCATGTCTCCAATCCCATTCCCGTAAAGAAGAAAATAGCAAGTGGAGAGTCTCCATCGACTTCACTAACCTCAATGAAGTTTGCCCGAAGGATAGCTTTCCCTTCCGAGGATCAATCAGCTGGTAGAAGCAACGACGGGCCACGAACTTCTCAGCTTCATGGATGCCTACACCGAGTACAATTAGATCAAGATACACCTATCAGATGAAGATAGGACTGCTTTCACCACTAGTCGGAGAATTATTACTACAAAGTGATGCACTTCGAGCTCAAAAAATGTCGGGCCACCTTACAGTGCATGGTTGACAAAGTCTTCAAGGGTCTGATTGGGAGCACAATGAAAGTGTACGTCGACATGTTAGTGAAAAGTGTCCAGCGCAAGGATCACCTCCAACATTTGGGTGAAGCTTTCGACCTCCTGCGGAAGTACAAGGTGAAACTCAACCCAAGAAATGCGCATTCGGAGTGGCTTCCGAGAAGTTTTTAAGGTATCTAGTCACTCAACGGGGCATCGAAGCCGACCTCGACCAGATAACCGCCATCTTAAACATGAAGCCAACCACGCGTGTGAAAGAAGTCTAGATGCTGAACAAACGTCTCACTGCTCTGAATTGGTTCATCAGCCGATCTACAAACAAATGCAAGCCCTTCTTTCAAGCCTTGAAGAAGAACATGGCCGATTTTCACTGGAACAAAGAATGCGAGACAACTTTCCAAGGTTTGAAGAAATATCGGACTTCACCACCACTCTTGTCGAAGCCCACCTCGGAAGAAACGATGTTCCTTTACCTGGCCATCTCGAAGTCGGTGGTGAGCGGAGCCCTGATTCGCGAAGACAAAGGCGTACAGAAGCCAGTGTACTACGTCTGTCATTCCATGAATGGGCTACAAACCAGATACTAAAGGCTGAAAAAATTGGTGCTCGCTCTCTCCGTCATCTCGAAGAAGCTCAAGCACTACTTCCAAACCTTCTCAATCATTGTCCTCACGGAGTATCCTCTGAGAAGCGTCATAAAGAATCTAAAAATAACTGGGCGGATATCAAAATGGGCATCGCCGAATCGAAGCTGAGACCCTATGGACTTCGATATGAACCGAGAACAACAATCAAAGGGTAGGTCTTAGAGGACTTTATTGCTGACTTCACCTCGGGAGCCACAAAGCAGTGGGACTTACTGGAAGGATGAATTCTGAACATGGACGGAGTTTCAAACAACATGGGGGCAGGCATCGCGATTGTCCTTATCACTCCAGAAGGATCCATTATAAAGCAATTTTTTACCCTCGGCTCCCCGGCCTCCAACAACGAAGTCGAGTATGAAGTAGTCCTAGCCAGGCTCTGAATGGCTATCACACTCGAGGTCATAGGGCTCGAAGATAGGTGCGACTCCTCACTACTGGTTAACCAAGTCAGCGGGGAATACGTCCGCAAGGGACGATGGCGGAGTACCTATACCTGGTCCTCAGACTGAAGCCAAAAATCCCTCGATGCGACTTCAAATGGGTCCCAGATCCGAAAATAACCACACTAACTTGCCAACATGGGGGCAGCTACAGAATTCCAGTTAATACGGGAGATTCCCGTCGAGCATATTGCCAACCCAAGTGTCCAACGACCGAGCGGAGAGGTCCTTCATCTTAATATCTCGTCGAGATGGAGGGATCCTATCGCTCATCTGAAGGATGGGACCCTCCCTGACGACAGGGTGGAGGCACAGAAGCTCATGCACTTGACCACCAGTGCACGTTGCTCGTAGATGTCTTATACAAGAAATCGTACTCCAAGCTTCATGTCGACCCTTACCTGAGGTGTCTCGGCCAGACGAAGCTCGAAGAGTGATGCAAGAAAATTATGATGGTGACTCTAGGAATCATTCAGGAGGTCGCTCCCTCGCTCATAAGGTCATCAATCAAGGGCATTATTGGCCCAAGATGTTAGACGACATCAAGGGTTATGTGAAGAAGTGCTCGCAATGTCAGAGATTCGCCCCGGCATCGAATAGGCCGAGCACTTACCTCCACAACCTGCGAAGTCCTTGGCCCTTCATGTAGTGGGAACTAGACGGGTTGGACCGCTCCCCCGAGCACAGCCACAGTTGCGGTTCTTACTGGTAGCCACCTACTTCACCAAGTGGATCGAGACGGTGCCTCTCCGAGGTCACTAGAAAACAGGTTGCCAATTTTTTTTTGACAAAACATCGTGTGTCATTTCGGACTCCCCCACACCATTATCTCCAATAACTGAACAAACTTTGCCAGCAAGAAATTGGCCAGCTTCTGCACTTAGTATAGGATCGCCCACCGATTCTCCACACCCTATTATCCTCTAAGACAACGGACAAGCTGAGTTCAGCAATCGCAACATCCTCAACAGCCTGTGCAAAAGCCCAGACAGGGCAAAGGGCAAATGGGTCGAGAAACTCCCCGAAATGCTCTGGGCCTACAGGACCACCAAGCGCGTCCCGACAGGTGAAACTCCGTTCACATTGGCGTATGGAACGAAAGTGATCATCCCGGTCGACATCAACATGCTGACACTCCACGTGGAGGAGTGGATCAAGACCAAAACGACGCATAACTTCACCTAATCCTGGATCAGTCGGAGGATAAGCAGGAGCAAGCCTAGATACGCATCACAGGATACCAACAGCAAATTCGAGCCGCACACGACTAGAAGGTGAAGGTTCACGAATTTCAAGTTGACGACTTGGTCCTGAAGCGTGTAATTCAAACTACACGACAGAAGGATCAAGAGAAGCTCGACCTAACTAGGAGGATCCCGACACCATCATCGCTCAGAGAGGCAAAGGATCATACACCTTGGCCGATCAAGACAGGAAGCTTCTCCAGAAGCAATGAAACTCTTTTCACTTGAAACAATAATGTGCAAAATCATGTAATATCTAATGAAAAGATTATTGTGCAAATTCTTAACGATATTTTTGTGAAATTCCAACACCTTCTCCGAGTTTGATAAACGCTTCAATAGCCAATAACAGCCTATATCGGGTCCTACCCTGACGACTACTCTGGAAACAGCCTATATCAGGTCCTATCCTGACGGCTATCCATAGGGGAGTCTCCTAAAAGACGGAGGCTCGCCCACAACAACTACTCAGAGCTCGGCCTATATCGAGCCCCCGCCCTAGTGGCTATCTGAGCGAGTCAACAGCTTATAACTTCTACCCTGATGGCTACACAGGGAACAGCCCATATCGGGTCCTACCCTAACGGCTACCCCTCAAAGAGTCCTGAAAGGAGGCTCGCTCACAACGACTGCTCGGAGCTTAACCTATATCAGGCCCTCGCTCTGACGGATACCCGAGCTAGCCCATGGCCTAAATTGGGTCCTACCCTGACGACTAAGGCCAACACGAAGGCTCCCCCTAAAGATGAAAGTCCTCCTGACAACTAAAAACTCTTCGACTACCCTAGTGGCCTCCACCCAAACGGCTGCCTAAACGTTTACGACACAGGTTGTCACCACGGCCCGACAGCGGACATCGCACCTTTAACTGAACAGCCATGCAATATACAACCGGGTCAGGCTCGCCTCCTAGCATCAGTGCAGCACATCAAAGGGAAATAAGAAACAACAGACAATATAGACAATCAAAAAAAGAGAAATATTCACTTTTTATTAATGATAGAATAGTGATACAATTTCTTATTACGTCTGTTGTTACAAAAAAAAAGAAAAAATACACATGGACTCGGCAAACTCTGCCTACGCCCGACACTTTGGCTCTCTGACCATCCCCGAGACCTCCCAGGCCGGCCGTTGGTTCTCCCAGTCCGATCGCTCGGCCCCTCCGGCCCGACCGCTTGAGCCCCCGGACCGACCGCTTGAGCCCTCGAACCGACCGCTCAAGCCCTCTACTCGGCCACCAGAGCCCTAATCGGGAGTTGAGAGTGCAACGTCTGCACCTCCGTAAGCAGATTGTGGGCCGTCCAAAGTTCAATGTAGTGATCATTTTGACGCATCAAATTAGCCCTCAGCTCTTTAACTTCGCCCTCGCAGCACTCCAAATCCTTCTCTAACTCCAGACCTGGTGCCGAGCTCCAGCTTCTCGGCTTGTTCCCAAACGATCAGGGCCCGAAGCATAACGATCTTCGACTGATTGGAGGTGACCCTCTCTATAACTCAGAGATGTCGTCAAGCGCCTTCTTCAGCTCCTTAAGTCGCCTCAGGAGCCTCACTTTCAAGTCCACCTTATCGTTCCACAACTTTTCATCTCCCCCACCATATCGGCCGATTTCAAGAACACCTCGCACAATCTATTTTCAAGATCGCTCACCATCACATTGTGTGAAATCAGCTCGCGATCCAGCTGAAAGGTGAGGAAGTTGAGCACCACAAGCTCTACGTGGCGGGGTAGCCCGGGAAGCGTCCGAAACAGGTGTTTCGCTGTTGACACTCTGAAAAGACAAATTTCCAGACAGCATTTCAACTAGTCCTAACGATATCTAAATTTGTCGACATTTAAAAAAAACGAGTCGCGGACAAGCTGACGACCAATTTCTGCCCATTCTCAAGGGACAAACCAATGACTCAAACCTTACTGATCCAGTGAAGCAGACAGTGAGCCAAGTATTGTCTTTGAAGAGGCCTAAACAAACCTATGAGGCTAAGTCAGCTCAACACTTAGCCTCGACACTTAGCCTCGCATGAACCCAAGGGGATAGCTTCGCTTGAAGCTTCACAGCCTAATTAAAAGGCTAAAATCCTAGCGTCGTCTGAAGTTTTGTAATAAGCTTCGCCTGAAGCTAATTCTAACTTCACATGAGGCTCTTCAGAGCTCCACAGAGAGCTAACTTGTAGCTTTGCCTAAAGCTAATTCAAGCTTTGCCTGAAGCTAATTCAAGCATGATAGCTTCGCATGAAGCCCTTCAGAACTCCACAGAGCTAACTTGTAGCTTCGCCTGAAGCCATTTCTTACTTCACCTGAAGCGTTGCAATAGCTTCGTTTAAAGCTTTACTCACCCCTGCTGGAGGGCTAGCCAGGTCAATAGTTGACCAAGTTATTAGTGGGTTAACCCTACTACTTTAGTGGGGTTAATGTCACTTTAAGTGGGCGGGTGTAACCGCCCACTTAGTCTCACATTAAGTGAAGACAGTCGCGTCAAGCGACTATAAACAGGCTCGTGTGAATCTATCTAGCTTCACGTGAGGCATGTATTTAGCTTCACATGACCACTTTGTAGCCTCGCGCGAAGCTCATAATAGTCTTGGGCACGAGGCTAACAGACTGTTGCCAGTCTTGTTGAATTTTAGGGGCAGTTACACCCCTGAGAGCCTATAAATAGCTCATTTTTAGGTGAGCTCGGGGCAAGCACAGAGACGAGAGAAAAGGGCAGAGAGGCTCAGCTTCTCTAATTTCAGGGTGCTAATTCCCTACGATTTTCCACTCTTAAGAAGATCCGGAACTAAGCCAGAAGAAAATCCCTAAAACTCAATCACTCGCATCGTCAACGGAACAAAGTGGTCGCTCCGTCGCGCGCTGACCAGACTACTACCGGCACACTTCCCCAGAAACTCTAAGAAGAAGATTCTTGTAATTTTTCTTTTAATTGCTTGTAATTCTCTTCGAATATTTTGTACGTTTTCCCCTTTGCAAATCAATGGAAAACAAGATGACTCCGCTGGGCACTTTATTCTTCACTGTTGAAAATCAAGTGTCCCAATGCGACATCGGGTCTACCGTGGAGACACTGGTCATTCACTTTGACCAAGAGAGGTTCGAACAACTTCTCTCTGGGGGTAGCACAAATCCACTGCATGTGCTCAAGCACAGGAAGGTCAGCATAGCCAGAGCCCCTCAGGTTACCTCTTGGAAGCGAGTCTCTGTTAATAGAATCAGGGAGGGGAGGGATTAGCTTGTTGATCCTGAGGCACGTGACTTGGCTCAGAATCAAGCTCAAGTTGGAGGTCTAGACAAGAAGCTCTATGCGTTATAAATATTTTATTTTTATATTTATATTTATTTGCTTTAGTGATTTCACTTAAATAAAATCCCTTAACATGGACAATGGCCAACTTAAAGCCCTTCAACAAATGTTGATTGGACTACTAACTACTTGAGCTCCTAACCCAATAAGTAGCAAGAAATTGACCTTCTTCCGCTCTATAATCTATTATTGTAAGCATTCTACTTCAAACCTTCAATGTTTGAGTTATATTGAGAAAAAAATCCGCGCGGTGAAATGGTTTGAAAAGGGTATTTTTCATGTTGATTGTATCTATGTTTTGGCAAGAAAGTGCATGCCATATCAAAATTAAAGCTGAATTTAGTCTTCCAAAACCAAACTGGAAACAAAAAACTCTTGATAGGACTAAGTATAAATTCTCTTGCATTCTTAAAAAAGAATTTTTTTTCCTGTCCTTAATAGCAGAGGATTAGAAATATACTAAACTTAAGCTTTTCTTCATGATGGGATTTCAGAGATTCCACGATCAACTGTATGAGCTTGTTGTCATATGTTTAGGTCCTCAATTCTAAATATCGAAACAAAACTCGAAAAAAATAATCCTCTTAAAAAACAAATCAAAGCCCAAAGCCATCTGACGAAATTCATTCTGTGTGTTGGCGTCAACATATAAGGAAAACAGATATATTTCTCCCAAAATTGGAAACCCTAGCTTACAAAAATCAAAAGAGTGAGCGAGAATTTACTAGAGCAACAGCCGAGACAAGTCCAAAGAGAGCAGCGAGAGTGTGAAAGATTCGGTCCTGCCAAACCGCCGAAGTATTCACTTCCTGCCACCAATCAGACGCCTCCGTGATCGCGCCCAACGCCACCGCGTCGATGGACAAATCCATCGGATCTGGCCGAAATTTATCGCAAAATTTTAAAATTCCCAGCGATCAAGCCCTAGTTTCGCCGATTCGGGGGGGGGGGGGGGGGGGGGGACAGAGGAGTTGGGGTTCAGATGGGAAATGGGATCGATGCTGGCTTTCACGGGGGCATGGGAAAGGATTCGGACCCTCGAGGGATTTACTGCCAACAGGCGGTCGGTTGACCGACACGTGGAGGGCTAGCGTAAAACAGCTCATTTCTCTTACCGGAGAATCCAACTCATTGCCGGATATCTCTCACGTCATGTCGCGCCCCGCGACGGAGAACAAGTCGTGGAGGCAATTGTGGGCTGGCCCACTGGGCCGTGTTGCATGCCCAAAAAAAAAAAAAATCTCTCTTTCGTTTCTTTTCTTTTAGTTATTTTACTATTATTAAGCCCTTAAACTACTTATATTTTAATATTAATCCTTTACCTCTTCATAATTTAAATTAGATCCCTCAAATCTTTTAAGTTATGCAAACTTAAGATAAATTACATAATCCTATTTAGTTTTAACTCTAGATCATGAATATAAAGCTAACCAAGACAGTTAAATGACCTAACTATCCCTAAACTTGGAGCAACCCTAACTTGTTTTTCCCCACCCCCTTTCTCTACACCCTAAAACCATCGGGTCTCGAAAAACCCTAAATCCCCCAATTGATCCGAAGGCTTCAGAGCAGAAATTGAATGGAGAAAGAAGAGGGGATTCGCTAAATCTCTCACGGCAAGAAGGTGGACGCGGTGATGTGGTGTTTGTTGGGTGATCGATCTCGCGATTCGTCGTGGGATGAGACATTGAAGACAACCATTGAAAGAATTGAAGACATCACTTTCTCATTTCATCAATCTTTTTTTTCCCCCACGAGAGTATATTCTCTTTTCATCATTTTGTTCAAACTTGTACCCAAAACAGCATTGGGTTTGCAAGTCCGATAATCTGAATAGCATATGGATTCGCTGTAACGAAGTGTACATATTTAGCAAGCTCTTTTTTTTTTTCAACGATCCAGATTCTCATTGTTTTGTTGTTTGGGTCCAGATGTTGTTGGGATTGGGATTGGGATTGGGGTTGGGGTGATAAGATGGGGAATAGAGTTATGGGTTTGGTTTTGGATTTGATGGGAAAAGTAAATAGGCTTAATGTGGGGTAGATGGTTGAGATAATAAGAGGTATAATAGTCATAATAATTAATTCTGTTAAGACTCAACGGGATATTTCACAAGTTTACGAGAAAAATTAATCAATATCTTAATTTTACTTAAAAGATTTGGAGACCTAATTTGAAGTGTGAAGGTTAGGAGATTAATGTTAAAATATGAGTAATTTAAGAGGCTAATATTGAAAAACTTTTCTCCCGAGAAATATAGCGAGAAGTGGCTGAGTTTTGTTTTGTTTTCTTATATTTCTTTTTCTTTTCCTTATCAAAACTCTCTAAAATATAATATAATTCTTCTCTACTTTGAGATTATTTCTTCTCACGAGAGATAATGTTTCTTAGGGGTGGCAATTCGTGTCGGGTCGGTTTAAACAGGTCGGGTCATCATGGGTCGACCCATATTCAGATTTGGTTCGACCTGACCCGATTATATATACGGTCAAAAATATAAAGTCGGACTTAATCGGGTCGACCCGACCCGTTTTGACCCGATTTCAAAACCTTATATAAAATTCTCTACATAATATTTTCAAATTTTAGGTGGTGTAGTTGGTCATCACACTAATCTCACACACTAAAGGTCTCGGGTTCAAACCCGGCTGACACGTATTTTTTTAAAAATTTTATTTAGGCAGAGGGGAGGCAAAGGAGGCCGCAGAGGGGGAGGCAATGGGAGCGGTGGCATCGCGGGGGTCGAGGCGGTGGGGGATGGGGGCGATGAGGGAGGCGAGAGAGGGAGGGGCGGAGGAGGAGGAGGGGGCAATGGCCCAAGCGGAGGCGGAGGGAATGATGAGGTAGGCGAAAGGGGTGGCCGAGGGGTTGGAGGGGGCCGCGAGAGGGGGGAGGCCAAGGAGGAGAGAGAATAATCGGGTCTGGCAGGTCTGGCAGATTTAGGTCCACCCGACCCATTTAATAATTGGGTCAAGCGGGTCGACCTAATTATATGACCAATACCCGTATAGGCCAAACCCGAACCTGGTAACTCCGGGTTAGGTCGGGTCTGACAAGTCGGATCAAAATCCCATAACGTTTCTTGTTGATGCTGGTTAAAAACACCAGTTTCATTACACGTTAATGTAATAGCTCAAAATTCGTTGTTTATGTTTTCTCAACGTGTGTATTTTATGAACTCGAGATTGCCAATACTAGTTTCAAATTGGCTAAAGATTACTCAAGATTACCAATCTTGAGTTCTTCTTGTAGTTTAAATTTTTTATTTTTTTGCTAACAAAGCTCGAAACAGAAAAACAGAGAAAAGGCGGTTTGGAGCGTAGCATTACGGTCGCGAATTGCGCTCAAAACGCTTGTCAATCTCCTCTTGGGTGATATCATCTTCAAGGAGGGCTTGGATAAGGAGTCCATCAGTTTTTTCGTCGATTCTTGGGGTGTAGCAATGACTCTTCTTTGTTAGTTTCTTACGAATTTTGGCAAAGATTGGAGCTTTTCCTTTCTTCTTTAAGATAGAAGAGATGTAACTGTCCCAGATTTTTAATCACCAAATTAACTCTAATTAAATCCAATCCATTTGAAATCTCTTCTATTATTGAAAATTTTAACAGCACCTCCTCTAAAATTTTGGGGTCTGTCTCAATACAAAATTTCGGCAAATACAGCCTACTTATCAATATAGAACATCTCACGTGATAAATAATACCATTTCCGCTTAACCTCTCTTACTTAAAATTTCAAATTTTTGTAACTTGACAATATGCATATATTCGACATCACTATTCATCAACACTGATCTTCATTATATACGTAAGCACATAATAAATCTCAAACTAAAATCCAGATTAAGTATTACATAACACATCCATAATTATATCAAGTCCAAACTTAATTTCTAACATGATCTAGCAAGCAATATGTATACAATATATAGGCAGAGTTCCAAAATTTATACATATATCGAAACATGTAATAAGGGACGTTCAAAAGAAATCGATCCAACCTTCTACAAATAGTGGCTTCATGCGGGCCTTTACCTTTATTTAAACCTGAAAAGTAGTTAAAGAAATGGAATGTGTTAAACGGCTCAGTGAATAAAGATGTTAACCCAGTGAATATTGTGTGTTTGTGCTTTCATAAAAAAAATGCATGAGACAATCTCTATTATAATATGTTTTGCTTCAAAGTAAAAAAATCAAGAATTTCATTCAAGCTTGTCATAAAACCTAATTACCCCGTCTTCAAACTCCGCAGGAATATCCCATCGGCCCCTTTCTCCGCATACAAAATATCATATTATCCGTCTTCATACTCCGGCGGAATTCCCATCGGCCCATTCCTCCGCATATAAAATATCTTATTACCCATCTTCGCACACCGTCGGAATTCCCATCGGCCCGTTCCTCCGCATATCATATAATAAGGAACATAATTTATATTTAACAATCTACAATTATTCGAATATGAATGTTTCATGATGGCTCATAATTAAATAATATGATCATACTTATCTACATGTAATAACCATGTTTTAGCTATAAGAGTTATCCAATTATTACCCATTTTTGGACATGCACATGTATTATTTACATCTTATATAACATAGCATGTCCTATATACAAGGGTATGATCATAATAATCAATATATGATATGTCGACACTCCGAAAAGAAAAACTCCAAGACAGCTCTGCAACCAGTCCGAACGATGTCTAACTTGTCGACACTTTTAAAAGACAAGTCACAAACAAGCTGAAGACCTATTCATCCCTGAAGGACAAACCAGTGACTTGAACTCCACTGATCCACTGAAGTAGACAGTGAATTGCCTTCTGAAAAAACTCAAGAGGCTAACATTCAGTTTTACTGCAAGCTCAACTCTAGTTTCGCAATAAGCTCAGGAGCTATATGGATGCCAAGAAGTGGGTGGAAGTGAGGAGGTGGGAAGTAGGATTCTTTTTCTATTGGAAAATGAGAATTTGTATTTTTTCGGTGTTTAGATGATAGTTAGAAAGTGTAATTGAAAAAATGTAATGTCTTTTTTGGTGTTTGGATAGTAATATGGAAGTGAAAGTGGAAAGGTTGACCACAAAGTTGATAGCAAAATAATATTAAAATAAAAATTAATTAATGAAAAAATAAATTTTGAACTATAAGTAGAATGCAAGTAAGATTACATGACCACAAAATTAACTGTTTTGAGGTACAACTTATTACAAATGAGATTTACATCACCATAAAATTAACTGTAGTACCTTGGAAATAAGGAAATAATTGTATAAAAAAGGAAAAGAGAAAAAGAAAAAAGGTTTTTTTAATTTTTTTTGGCGTTTGGATGGACAGCGAAAGTGGGAAATGACACTTCCCACTTCCGCATGCTTCCTTGAATCCAAACAACCCCTCAGAGTAGCTCCGATGTGGGCTCATTTTTTAGCTTCGCTTCTGGAGCTAACTCAAACTCTATCAAAGAGCTATCTTTTAGCTTCGCTGCAAGCTCTTTTATAGCTTCGCTGCAAGCTATTTTCTACAAGCTTCTTTTTAGCTCCGTTGTGGGTTCATTTCTCAGCCTCGCATGAAGTTTAGCTCTATTGCGAGCTCTTATGGTCATTTTTGACCATTTAAAAATCTCAACATGAGATTAATTTGATTGATATCACTTTTTGACAGTTTACTGTCTTGATCTTTTTACTCCTTAATCAGTTGGAGAAGACCAAGAAAAATTCGCTATAGTGGAGCGAATCAAGGGATTGGCGTAACAACTACAAGCCAGCTAGCTAACTAGCTTCGTATGCGGGTTTTCAACTTCGTACAAGGTACAGCTAGCTTCACAACGAAGCTATTTTAGCTTCAGATGTGAAGCTAAACTGACACACCGGGCTAGTTTTTAGGGGAGCAGTCGCACCCTACAGCGTATAAATAGCTTATTGCAAAGAGGGGCTCATTGCTGAGTTTGGAGCTTCCGGCAAAGAAAAGGCTGGAAAAGTTATAGAAGAGATCAATCACTCCCTGGCTTCTGAGCTTTCTATGAGGATTCAATTTCTCTTTCAAGGTGTGAATACCCTCAAGATCTTTCTCTCTCAAAAGATTTTCAGAATCATACGAGAAGGAAATCCCTAAGTAGAAGACCCGAAGACTCAATTGCTCGCATCATCAACGGAACAAAGTGAGCATGCGCTGATTAGACTTCCACCGGCACACTTTTTTAGAATCTCAAGAAGAAATACTTGTAGTTTTTTTTACTTTGTAATTTTCTTCAACTTTTGTAATTTCTCACAATCACTTCAAGGGAAAATTTGGTAGTTTATAACTTAGTCACAAACATTTCATCCATTGACTAGTATAATAAATTACAAGGGCTCACATTTCATATGTGACATTCCTTCAATACTCAATAGTATAAACGTTGTAGCTTTCAAGCAATAATCCTACTTTAACTATAAGGATTTCCTAAGTTGCCAACTATCTTACATAACCATATATAAGTATATATATTATGGGTATACATTACACATACACGACATACATCACATAATAGTATGGTTATAGTAGCATTCATACAATAATCACACTTTAACTACAAGGATTTCTTAATTTGCTACCCATGCATTTATTCAATTCACTAATAGTATGGTTAAAGTAGCAATCATACAATAATCATACTTTAACTACAAGGATTTTATCACTAATATTACTCCTTACTAGTATTAGAGTATTATTCATAAAGTTTTCTTATTTCATAAATTTAATTAATTCACTCTCATTCTTTCTTTTATCTTAAATTAAGTCAAAACTCCACTCGCCTTTGAAGCAAATTTCTCCGGATACTCGTATACTTTCTGATTTCTTAACACCTACACATGAGTACAAATAAAATAACTAATAATCCATGATTAATGAGACTCACATAGCATTTTTCTTAATTGTTCACTAATTACCTTGTTAAACCAGTAGAATGCGCTTCCAGTTCTCTAATCCCCTCCACCTTTGCCTTGTTCTTCCTCCTCAACACACCATGGAGTTCTATGTTTGCTAATTTAAAATTTAAGGAGAGATAAGTTTGGTTTTGGGTGGAATCATGAGAGAAAAAGAGTTTTAGAGAGAGTGAGTGTGTAAGAGAGAGGGGGGCTACCTGCTGTTGATTTAAATCCTATTATATGATTACCAAATTAGTTAAATTGATTTAGCTCAAAATTAACATATAGGGTATTGACTCTTGATTAAATAAAATGAGTGTTACGGTTCTATCCCCTTAAGAAAGTTTCATCCCCGAAACTTAATGTATCTTAAAAAAAGTGAGGGTAGGTTTTTCGCATATCTTTTTCCAGCTCCCATGTAGCCTCTTCGATCTGTTGGCTCCTTCACAGGACTTTAACCAGGAAAATTACTTTATTCCTTAGTTATTTCTCCTTGTGATCTTAAACTATTATTGGCTCCTCCACATAAGATATGTCTTCTCGAACTTGTAGAGTTTAACATGGAATAATATGATTGGGATCGGGTATGTACTTTCTTAACTGAGAAACATGATTTACATTATGAATTCTCTCCATTTCTGGAGGTAAAGCTAGACGATAAGCAATCGTTCCAATTCCATCCAATATCTCAAATGGCCCAATATATCGATGATTTAATTTATTCCTCTTGTCGGTGCGTATCACTCCCTTCATTGGAGAAACCTTCAGAAAAAACTTTATCTCCCACTAAAAATTCTAAGGATCTGTGGCATTTGTTGTTTTCCATTGTTATTGATAGTCGGGAAAACTTAAAAATTTGTGAAGAGAAAATTACAAGTAATTAAAGAAAATTTACAAGTATCTCATCTGAGATTCTAGAAAAGTGTGCCGGTGGAGTCTGATCAGCGAACGATCACTTTATCCTATTGACGATGCGAGCGCTCGATCTTCGAATGCTACAGCTTGGGAATTCCTTCTCACTTGGTTCCAGAGATTTCTTTAGAGAGGAAGATCTTAGAGTATTAACTGTAAATCACCTAGAGGGGGGTGAATAGGTGATGGCTAATCTAATGGTCACTTAATGATGAATTATGCAAATGATGCGGAAGCTAAAAGCAATTATGACCAAATAAAAACTTTTACACTAAACACTACGTATAACCAAGAGTGTTGTCGAATTCCCCATGAAGGGCTCTGGACAAACTCCTCTAGATTCCCCTTGAATGGGTTGAGTGCCGCGTTGACTCTCTTGATTGAATACAAGTGTTAGCAACAATCCCACGCAAGTATATATATCAATTATGCACACAACATATATCAAGCATGTAAATGTAAAGACAATATAAGCTATGCAAGATATAAATGAGATAGAGAGAGAGAGATGGCAATCGCAAACACAAGGGTATGTTTCGAGGTTCGAGCACACTTGCTCTACATCCCCGCCTTCGACACACGAAGGATTTCCACTATGCAAGATCCCAATGGATCTCTCCTCGGTGCCGCAACACCTACAAGCCCTCGGACTCTCTAGTCCCGTACACACCGCAAGCCCACCGGCTCGCCGAGGCCGCACCTCAAACAACCGAGTCCGCACCCGAACTCAAAACAACGACGAGCACACTTGCCCGTCTCCTCAAAGAACAAAGAAAAGATCTTTGGTGATCACAACACTTTGATCACCTAAAGCACTCTCACTACAACACACCTATAGGATGTATAATCAATGGTTGCTCAAGTGTGGTGTGAGAAAAACAAGGATGTGAAAGGTGGAGGAAAACTCAAAGACTTTCTTTTAAACACTCTTGATAAAACTTCCCTTTTGATTGGAAGAATTAGCTCTCAAATATGTGGAGAAAACTCTTTAAAAGACTGGGAAAAACTAGCTTAAGGCTCTCCTAAAATCTTGTTGTAAAACAATGACAAGACCCCCCAATTTATAGGCCAGAAAAATATAGCCGTTGGGATCTGTCAGTACTGCCGGTCGACCGGCCCGGTCGACCGCCAACGGTCGGATTTCTGACCGTTGGAGCCACGGTCGACCGGTGCGGTCGACCGAACTTTCCAGAGAGCACTGCTCTCTGGAGCGGTCGACCGGCACGGTCGACCGTCCACCAGTACACACAGGCGTGCACGTTTGTGCACGTCGGTCGACCGGCCCGGTCGACCGACTTCAGGTATAGTCGACTAGTTAAGTCGACTAGTCGACTTGGCTGAAGCCTAAAACAGTTTTTCTGGGGTAAAAAGTTTGTCTTTTTGGCTCATATAAATCCCATAAAATACATAAAAATCTACAAAAATAGTTTTACCAATATACTTTGATATACAAACATGCTTGCACAAAATCAAGGCATGTTATAAAATATTGGACTATTTTTGTAACTTGAAAATATTTGGCCCATGATAAAAACTGTATTTTTCTAAAACAATATTTTCCAAAACATATTTTCCAAATCTTCATCAAATACAAAAACAAGATATACTTTTAAGGCATAGTGTGTATGGATATGATCTACTACACAATCATAATGAAATATCTATGTTTTTGTCATAAAGCTCTAAACTTGGTTTTGGTTAAAGGATAAGTATATGAGAAACACCAAAAACCAAGTATTTTGTCACAAAGAAAAATCTTTTCTAAACTAAAAATCTTTTATGAAAACAATTCTAAATCAAGAGTGTGTGTGTATATGTACTTGAGCAATCCACCAACTATCTATCCTTTACATTTTTAACTAAAACAAAAATAAAATCTTATACCTAGACACAAGTCTTCATCTTCTTGAAGTCTTCACTTGAAGGCTTCTCATCTTCTTGACTTGGTCCAAGCTTGATCCAAAAGCTCCTTGGATCACACCGTGCTAGCTCCAAAACTTGACATTTTGTCCTTTGTTGAGCTATGCACCTACTAAGATCTTGATAATGAATCTGTCACTAATTAAACACAAGATCATTAGTAATATAACTTCATGAGTTGATCATCATCAAAACTAGGGTGATAGGCCTTTGGGCCAACATTAACACCCTGAATTTATCCTTGTAGGATTAGAGAAATGATTCTCTGAATTCTTGAAAGTGAGAGAGTAGATCTCTTGTTGGCTTAAGTTTTGAAGCCACCAAAGAAGCTTATGCTCTTCCAAAAAACTCTTGGACTTAAATTTCTTCAAGACCCTGAGCCTAGCTTACTAGTGGGCTATTTATAGGCTCAATAAGGAGTTATGATTCTCTTGATTGTCTCCTCTTAATGAGAAATCACGGGTGTAACTACCCATTAACTCCTCCCACTAACTTAGTGGGGTGGTTACTCTCCTCAGGCGAGGCTAGCCATTGGAGGCGAGGCTACTCTTCAGTGAAGTTGTGCCAAGCTTCAAGCGAAGGTAGAAGTTAGCTTTCCACGCGACTGTGTAGAGCTTCAGGAGAAGCTATAATAGCCTTGGGAGAAGCTAGAATTAGCTTTAGGCGAAGCTACAAGTTAGCTCTCTGCAGAGCTATGAAGAGCTTCATGCGAAGCTATCAAGAAAACTTCAAGAGAAGCTATAATTAGTCTTAGGAGAAGCTAGAATTAGCTTTAGGCGAAGCTGTAAGTTAGCTCTCTGTAGAGCTATAAAGAGTCAAGAAAGTTTCAAGAGCAGCTATAATTAGCCTCAGCATAAGCTAGAATTAGCTTCAGGCGAAACTGTAAGTTAGCTATCTGCAGAGCTATGAAGAGCTTCATGCGAAGGTATAAAGAAAGCTTCAGGAGAAGCTATAATTAGCCTCGGGAGAAGCAAGAATTAGCTTCAGGCGAAGCTGCAGGTTAGCTCTCTGCAGAGCTATGAAGAGCTTCATGCGAAGCTATCAACAAAGCTTCAAGCAAAGGTATAATTAGGCTCGGGAGAAGCTAGAATTAGCTTCAGATGAAGCTGTAAGTTAACTCTCTGCAGAGCTATAAAAAACTTTATGCGAAGCTATCAAGAAAGCTTCAGGCAAAGCTATAATTAGCTTCAGGCGAAGCTAGACAAACTTAGCCTCTCAGGTGAGGCTATCCCTTTGGGCTCATGCGAGGCTAAGTGTTGAGTTAACTTAGCATCTTAGGCCTGCTTAGGTCTCTTCAAAGGTAACTTTGTCTTACTGTCTACTTCACTGGATCAGTAGAATCAAGTCGCTACTTTGTCCCTCAGGGATGGGCAGAAACTGATCGTCAGCTTGTCTGCGACTTATCTTTTATAAATGTCGACAAGTTAGACATCATTCAGATCGGTTGAAGAGCTATATGAGAGTTTGTTTTTTTAGTGTCAACAAAACGTCCTTCAAAGTTTTCGTAAATTCGCAATGAGATAGTTCGAATTTCAAAATACTTTAAATTGCCTCAGGTGTTCAAAATGGTGAGCTTCCCCAAGTAGAATTCCCTAAGAAATTAGAACTGTGACTGAAAATTATTCAGAGGTTAGGAACTGATAAAACCAATCTGAGTATGAGAATTCACTAGGGACAAAGGGGAGAAGATCTAGGAATCTGTCTGTTCAGAAGTAATGTGGACATAACAGGATTGAAATCACTAGAAAAGAGGTTCGTTGTTCAGAGGTGATAACTAGACATAACAGTGAGAAAAGTCCCTACCAGACTAGAAAGTTAGATCTGGATATCCGTCACTTCAGAAGTGACGAACTAACATAACTGATTAGTAATTACCAAACACGAAGCCTTGTCGTTCCGATATGACAAACTGGACATAACGACAAAGAAGGGTGAGATTAGATATTCATCAGTTCAAAGTCGACAAACTGGACATAATCGATTAGAATTTACCAAACTCGAACTGTTTACTGTTAAGAGGTAACGAACTGGACATAACTATAAATAAAAAGGGGAGACTTGGCTATCTGTCGGTTCAGAGGTTATGAACTGCACATGACCGATTGAGAAACCACCAAACTCAGAATTTTGTCATTTAGAGGTGATGATCTAGACATGATGACAAAATGAAGGTGAGCTCGGTTTTTAGGGACCCGTCTATTCAGAGGTGATAAACTGGACATGATAGACTAAGACACACTAAACTCTAAATCCGCTGTCAGAGGTAGTGCATTAACTTAGCAGCTAGCCCACTAGGGGCTGCAAGTGTGAATTGGATCTGGGCACCTGTAAGTTCAGAGGTAATATGGACATGATCAACTAAGAGACACCAGACTCGCAATTTGCTATTCAGAGGTAGTCGTATTAACTTGACAGCAAGAACTCCTGACCCTGACGGGGGAAAGGAGAACAAGGTTACGGACTCGTCTATTCAGAGGTGATAACTGAACATGATAGTTAGAGTATCATAAAAGAGGAGAGATCTAGGCACCCGTCGGTTCAGAGGTAATATGGACATAAACGATTGGGAGTTACTAGGCTTAAAGCTCTGCCGTTCAGAGGTGGCGAACTAGACATAACGGCAAAGGAGTAGTCCCTACTGGACTGAAAAATGAGACTTGGTTATCTATCAGTTCAGAGATAACATGTACATAATCAATTGAGAAACCACCGAGCTCAGGATTTTACCATTCAGAGGTGACAAGTTAGACATGACGGTAAAAGAAATAATTCCGCTAGGGGAAATAGAATTTGATCATAAAGTCCGTAAGAAAATTGGTATTTTGTTCGAAAATTATTTGGAAGAAATTGTCAGAGGTATATTGTTAACGTGACAACCAGAAAAGTCCACTGGGGAATGAAAAAGGGAATAATAGACTTTGAGGGGAGTCTATTAGAAACTCGCTGGGGAGTTAGAAAATGAATCCGATGAGAGATCGTATATCAGAGGTAATCATAAACGTGACAAAAGGAACTCGATGGAGATTCGATGGGAAATGATTATTCCCCAAAATGTTGTCAGAGGTAATCATTAATGTAATAACCAAATTTCTTGTTGGGAATTTAAAAGGAGATTTTGTCAGAAGTGATCGTGACAGCTTCTCTGCTTGGGAATTTGTATAAGCAACTTGTCAGAGGTGTGATGTTAACTTAACAAGAATTCATTTACTGTTAGAGGTGTCTAAACATAGCAGCAATTTGAGTGGATCTGTCATTCTATTGAAGAGAATGGAAAGTGGAGTTTAATCTGTTAGGGATATTAGCAAGATCCGCTAGGGAAAAGTTATATTGTCAGAGGCGTGAGCTTTAAGCATGACAGTTCTGATTTGTGATTCATTTCAGTGAGAAAATGAATACAGCCTTTTGTGGTCCTACCATTCCATGGATGGGACTTGGTAGGGCACTTGGTGTGAAAAGCGGGATCAGGTCCCTCAAGATTTTTAGTAAATTCTCAGCTATCAGCAAGTTTGGTATGTCTTTACCAACTACCGTTGCAGTTGGGCTAGTCATGCTATTCTCCTCAGTATGATGAGTTGTTGAGGACTTTATATTAGGCTTAGAAGCCAATGTTTTCCTCTAATCTTATTCACCAAAGGCTTCAGATCGTGTCACATGAAGTGAACATTTCTGTATTCCACTGGTGACCTCTAAAATCTTGCTGGGGATTAAAGAGTTAAGTTTAAACTTTATGGGAAATTTGTCAGGTAGATCAATATTCCTCGTAGAGCGTCACCTTTTGATCATCAAGATTCTGATTCTCAATTGATCTTCGTGTCTAGATATGGAGTACAAACTTCACATAGAATATATCGAGTAAGTCGAGATTCCTCGTAGAGTTTCACTTTTGTTCATCATATTCAAGACTCTAGTCACATCTGATCATCGAATCTGAACATGAATGTGAAATACTAGAAAGGTCTTGGAAGGATACATCACGAACGTTCTTCGATGAGTTCGGCTCATTCAAGATTATCGTGAAGCCGAACTGATTTGCCGAAAGAAAAATGCAGAGATGGTTGAAATTGATTCCACCTGGGAAAAGGGACTCATTGAGGAGATGAAACAGTTAGACGAGTCTGACTTGATCAGAGATGTAATGTTAATATGATCATGTATAGTACATTTTTGATCAGAGATATAGTGTTCACGTGATCGTGGATAGCACTTATCCTTGATTGACATCAGGAGCGTGTCACCATTTGGATTCACTAGGCGATAAGCTCCACTCGAGTAGACTGCCTCTACTATGAAAGGTTGTCCCCATCTGATTTGTGGAATGACATATTCCAACCCCCTGCGCATTTTCTGACGTCGTTGGCTGTTGTGTCCCGTCGGGGGTCTGGTTGTACTGTCGCAAGTATTATTTGCTAGACTTAGTGCCTATTGGCTATCAAATAGCGACTGAGACGGTTGTCTCCTCTTCAAAGCTACTGAGAGGAGTTGCTGGTACGGTGTCATCTGCTACGAGATACATTACAAGACTTGCCTTTAGTTTTGGACTGGCTTGAGTCCCAGTGCTTTAGCCATTGATGGAAAAAGACCCATGGCTTTTGAAAGTAGGGTTGACTACTTCCGTCCTCCCTTTCAGGATAGGAATTAGGCAGTAGTCTTTTTATGTTCTAATTTCAGAGTTAAAACACCCTCTTCAATCGGCGCTTGGATTTTGTCCTTAAGGACATTGCACTGCAAGTAGGATGATGAACCATCCTATGGAAAAGACAATGGTTAGGATCATTCGTTCGTCCCACTTCGTCTGGGTGTCTAGCCTCTATCAACTTGAGCTTGTTGTCTTTGTTGAGCAAGTGAAAAAAGTGTAACCACATGCTCATCTTGAAGGATTATTGTTTTTGATACTCCAAAGTTCTATTGGAATTGCCCTTCTTTGATTGAGTTCCTCCATATACTTTCAATGCTGATTATCAAAAAATTCAGTCGTGTCATAGCTTTTAATGTTGATTCCCACCTGCTTTTGGAGTCTCAAACTTTTTAGCTGATTTTTCAGCTATATCGGCTTGTTCAACAAGCTCCTTCCAAGTGTGGGCTTTGACGGCTCCCATGCGAACTTTCACTTTATCGAGAAAGTTATGCCTACATATCTGAAGCAACATAGGCAAAGGCATGCCTGCAGGATACATGAGAGAAAGGTTGTGAAACCTTTCTATGTAATCCCGTACAGATTCTCCTCCTTTCTGGACTGCCCAAAGGAGTGCGTCAATGGTCACCTCGGTATCATCCTCGTAGAATCGGGAGAGGAATCGGGTTTTCAAGTCGAGCCAAGAATTGATGGAGTTCGCGGGGAGACTCCTGAACCAATCAAAGGATATCCCCTTGAGGGTGCCAATGAACAGTCTGGCCATGATAGCTGTTGACACTTAAAAAAGACAAGATTCTTATTGGTCCGAACAATGTCTAAACTTGTTGACATTTACAAAAGACAAGTGATAGACGAGCTGAAGACCAGTTTTCACCCATCTCTGAGGGACAAGGAAGCAACTTGGACTCCACTGATCTAGCAAGCAGACAGTGAACCCGGATTGTTTCTGAACAGACCTCAGCAGGTCTAAGATGCTAAGCACTTAGCATCACATGAGCCCAAAGGGATAGCCTCGCCTGAGAGGCTATTATCATCCAACTTCGCCTTGAAGCCATTCACAGCCCCGCCAGGAAGCTAACTTATAGCTTCGCCTGAACTGCTGAAGCACAACTCCGCAGAGAGTTAACTTCGCTTGAAGCCACATGCAATTGCGCAGAAAGGGTATATGGTAGCTTCGCAACAGATGACGTCTAGCTCCGCCGAAAAGCCTCTTTTCAGACTTCGCCAAGAAATTGCCTCCAGTTCCGCCATGGGTTTAAAGCGGGCAGCGCCGCTCTGCTATGGTCAACCTTTGACCAATCAAATCTCCGGATAAAGATCGGATCAATATCAAATCCAATCAAGATCAAATCTGAGATCAAATTTGGCAGTTGATTGCCACAATCTCTTGACTCTCCTAAAACGAGTAAGAAGATCAGGGGAAATCCTCCAATGATATGGAAAGGATCAAAACAGATCAAGAGGATTAACCGACCTGCCATTTCTAGCTTCGCAGAAGCTGATCCTAGCCTCGCAGCAAGGCTACTTTTCAGATTTAAAGAGATTTGATTCAATCTGTGTCTATACTTTCAAGGGACAATTATACCCTTACTTTCCTTATAAATAGCCCACCAGGGGCACAAGGAGGGAGGGGAGGCACAAGCGCAAGAGACCCCGGCAAAGAGAGAGAGAGACTCCACAAGCAGAGGCTTCTTCACGACGCACCGTGCGCTCTTGAATTCAGAGACCTTTAGGGAATTACTTCTCTAATCAGGTGCTGATGCCCTAATACCTTCTTCTCAAGGAATCTTCAGAACCAGGAGAGAAGGAATTCCTAACAGAAGGCGGTTTTGAGAAGTAGCAAGAGGGTTCTACCAACCCTATATTCTCTGATTCCCGGAACCAGGCGAGTAGGGAATCTCATCGCTCGCATCGTCAAAGGGACAAAGTGGTCGCGCGCTGACCAGACTCCTATCGGCACACTTCTCCAAAATCTCTGAGGAGATCTACTTGTAATCTTTTTAAGAATACTTGTAATTTAGCTCCTCAAACCCTTTTTATTGTAAGTTTTTCCCTTTGCAAATCAATGAAAACAAGATGGCGACTCCGCTGGGGACTGTATTCTCCACTGCTGAGAATCAAGTGTCGCAATGCGGCGAACAGACCTTCGGGTCTAACTCTGAAATCAGAAAAGCCGGTGCAGCCAGAGCCTCTCTGGCTAAATCTTTAAGGAAAGTCTCTGAGGAGACAGAAAAGGTTCTCTACGAACCTGCTGCGGTCCACTGGCACAACAAGGAAGCACGCCCGCAGCCCAAGTCCTGCACTCTCGAGAACTTGGTTGTCCAGTTCGATCAGGGAAGATTTGAAGAAGTCCTCTCTGGGGGTGGCCTAATGCTTCGAGCACGGAAGCATAGAAAGGTCTCCATGGCCAAGGTTTCGAAGCAGAAACCAGAAGTAGAATTCTGCCAACACCCCTCAGCCTCGCGGGTGGCTAGTCAGGTTCCCTGCGAACCTAAGCATCCTTTGCCAAAGCAGATGTGGAGGCCTAAACAGAAGTCTCCAGCCGAAGCTGCAGGCGTAGCTACACCAAAACCGCGCCTCTCTCGCAAAGAAAAAGGCAAGATGCCTGTCTGCTCTAACCATAAAGTCAAGACGACAATCATACCGTCGCCCAATTCGAGAGCAGCAATGCCTTGTGCCAGCCTCGTTTTCACAAGCGAAGCTACTATACCACAGCATACTCACTGGGTCTACGACCGTAAGGCTAGGGCCAAAATGTTACCTAAGGCTAATCCCCTTCGCAGCGACATAGCGGATAAAGCACCACAGTGTGCTCCGCTCCCCAGTTTGTCAAGCGCTAAGCTCGCATCTATTGGCGAAGCCAGGACCAAAGCACTATGCAGTGCTAATCCCTTCTGCAGGGATAAGAAGAACGGCACGTCATCCTATTTACACTCCCAGAGGGTCTCTACGCGGGATTATTCAGGCTCCGACGGGCCTGACTTGCGGGAATTCTTGGCGAACAAGCGGAAGTTGGAGTCTTTCCGGACTGCTTTCCATGTTGTCAACAAAGGGGATGCCAGTTGGTGACGGTACACTCGGCTCATTGCCGGTTACGACCAATCATCGCCACCTCTCCATACCGGCAATCAGTCTTTGATCGGCTGACTGCACATGCCCCAATAAAGTATCGTAAAAGGGGCATCTCACGAGATCCAACCTCTGCATCATCGTCAACATGACCGGAAGAGGACGAAAGTTACGCAGGGGAGGTCAAACATCTGACGACACCCCTTGCAGCTCCCCTGATCCAGATTACAGCCCAGGCTTAGGTGAAGTCTTGGTGCGCGAAGAAGGTGTTTTCCGAAACACCAGAGCTAGGGTAGCAATACCCTATAATTATGAGTAGCCTTCCTCTTCGACGACCCTAACCTCGTCACAGCTCAGAAGATCACCCCAACCCTCGGACGAAGAAGATGAAGATAGTGGGTATGCCTCTTCGGCAACCGTTAGCTCAGTGCGAACAGACAGAGCATCAGTCAACATGGCTGATAACGCTAACGATGACCTTCGTCGGCGCCTGGAAGTTCAGGAGCAACCTCTAAAACCCAGCAAGAGGCCCTGGACAATATTCAACAGATGCTCGCTCGACTCCTCAGCAATCGGAACGACAATGATGCCGGGAGCGATCACGACGAGGAGGAACACTTCAGCAACGAGCAGCCAAAGACGGGGAAATCCAAGAAAGGCTCTTCCTTAGACGCTGAAGTCCTTAAAGACCTCCAAGCCCAAATTGCATCCCTGGCTCAGAGGGATGAGCTAAAGAAAGTAGGGGCAGTCCGTCCCTACCCATTGGAGTGGGATTCGGTGCCATATCCACCAAAGTTCAAACCACCAACGTTGCATACGTATGATGGTAAAAGTTCACCAAATCAGCACATCTACTACTTCCGATCTCAGACTGGTAATGTTATAAGCAATGACGCCATTATGGCTAGGCTGTTCATTGGCACCTTAAAGGGGGTGGCATTTGACTGGTTCCGAAGTCTCCCTCTGGGCTCTGTCAATTCCTGGATCGACCTGAAAACCCGGTTCCTCTCTCGTTTCTATAAGGACGATACCGAGGTAACCATGGACAAGCTTCTCTCCACCGTGCAGAAAAAGGGCGAATCTGTCTGTGACTACATTGAGCGGTTTAGAAATCTATCCTTGATGTGCCCAACAGGGATGCCATTACCCATGCTCTTACAGACGTGCAGGCACAACTTCTGGACCAGGTAGAAGTTCGCATGGGGGCTGTCAAGGCCCACACTTGGAAAGAATTGGTCGAACAAGCTGAGATAGCCGAAAAGTCGGCTAAGAAGTTCGAACCATCCACCCCTAGAGGCAAATGGGGTATGAACAGTAAAGGACGTAGCGACCTACCGCAGTCTTCTCAAGCCAAAGGGAAAGAGACTATGTCTGTGGAATTGGCCGGGGACGTGCAGTCGAAGGCCAAGAAGAGCGGCTTCAACAATCAGGAGCCTAAATTCCCTCCAAAATAGTACTCCTTCAAGGACGATCAGTGGTCACGATCTTCCATCTGCTCCACAAAGGGAATAAGATGAAGTTACCAGATGCTCGGCGTCCCAATGAGATAGGACGCACAAACGATCCCAAATACTGTCTCTATCACAGGATGATTTACCATTCCACCGACAAGTGCTATGTCCTCAAAGATAGAATTCAAGCCTTGGTCGACGCCGGGGTTCTGACATTGAAGTCAGAGCAGAAGAAAGTCACTGCCAATATGGTGACCCTCGAGTTCGGCAAAACCCAAAAGTCACAGTTCCTGACGGGACCTATCCAGCCCCTGCGCCACGGTTGGAAGTCAAGCATCCTCCAACTAAAATTTAAGATAATGAGGGTCTTTCCCTTAACATTGGAGACAGAGGAAGTCATGTGGATACACCCAGACCTGTCCAAGACGTACAATGGGATTCAAACAAGCCCAATTCAAAGGGAAAACCTTGCAATGTCATCTCTGTCCTACCAGACGATGGCAATTTTACATCAGCTTCCCTCAGCGATTCAGAAGAGGAAAAGTTTGCTTGCACGGCGCAAGCCGATACGCCTCAACAGACGGGCAACCGATCCGGAAAATCATACTTGAGGCAGTATGAAAAGTCTACTGACGAGATACAACGGCAAACGACGTCAGTACCAATGACAGCATTCGCTCCAATTCCAACCAAGGGAAAAGAGACGCCTAAGGAGGTACGATTCGACCACGTGTTAAAGAAACCATCAGGCCAAGGGTTTGATACGCCCTTTCAGTTTGACATATTGGCTCAACTGGCTAATATCCCAGCTCGTATCACTATACACGAGCTCCTTCGTCTCTCAAAAGAGACAAGAGAAGCACTCAGGGATGCGCTAGCCAATTCAGAATCCTTTCTGACATGCATGCCAGAGGTCCCTAACGAAGACGTTCAGTCTCCTTGCCCAGAATGTCATCACACACAATCAAAGGTGCCCGTCATTACATTCACGGCGGAAGATATGCTTCTCAAAGACAACAAGCACGATCGACCTCTGTACTACACCGGATATATCGGTTCAACGTGCATTGAAAGAATACAAGTCGATCCGGGGTCCGCACTCAGCATCATCCCCAAAAGGCTTTTCTACTTCCTCGGCATACCGCTGTATAGGTTGTCCGCAACCACCACTACAATATACGGTTTCAATACCGGGAGCAGTCACCCATTTGGGAAAATTCGACTCCATTGTAGAATCGGGAGTCTGAAGTCAGAAGTGACATGCTATGTCATTGACGCTAACACATCATATAACCTGCTGTTAGGACGACCATGGATCCATGCCAACTGGATCGTTCCCTCTACTCTGCACCAATGCTTCAAATATGTTGAAGGTGACGCGACAGTACGAACTGTCTTTGCTGAGAAACAACCATTCAAAGGAGTGGAGAATTACTTCACCGACGCTCTCCTGTATCAAGAGACCGGTGAAGCATCCAAAGAACCATCGTCGGACGATGATGAAAGTGACAATGAGGCGGATTCAGAATCCGAAGCAGGCATGCCAGTCATTCTGATTGGTGAACCAATTATAGCATGTCTCAATAATCCACAATGTAATTCTCCTTCAGAGGACGAAGGTGAATGGGTAATTAATGATAATATTTCTTTGATTATCCTGCGAGGGTTGGGTCAGTTAAATCCATTACAGATGGCTCTGCATATGCCCTTACATAAGCCGAGTGTGGCCAGCACACCTATGGAAGCTATAGAAGGGGCCACACTAGTGATCCCTCCGTCCAAATAAGGTCAGTTGTCGATAATCTTCGGTAGAACCCAACCACGGGGACCCACAGCTGCAGATTCAAGTTCAGATTCAGACACTCCACAGTTCTTCCATTACGCACGGTCGGCGCGCCATATTATGAAGAAAATGGGATACGACTTGAAACATGGAGAAGGCCTGAATTTTGGAAAAGGAAGGCGCGGTTTGATGCGGAACTTTGTGCCTAAAGGGAAGCCTGCAAATTACTATGATAGTACACGCAGGGGGTTGGGATATGTTACACCCACATCGTCAGCAACGATTCAAGCCAAAAACGATGAACCAATTCCATCACATTCGGCCTCATCCTCTGAGTGGGACTCAGATGTTAGTATAGGAGGAATGTTCGAAAACCTCACTGTTAATATGACTTCAAGCAGTCAATTGGAGCCCGCAGAAGCTGTTGATGAGGAACCATGGGCCCAGCAATTAGACCTCCAATGGGAAAAGCGATTCGAATTGCGCGAACCACCTACTGAAGACAAGGTGATGCAGGTCAACTTGGGTAGTCAAGACCATCCTAAGCCCATCTTTATAAGTGAAAGCTTATCATTTACAGGAAAGGAGGAATTGATAATACTCGTAAAAGAGTATATAGACGTCTTCGCATGGAGCTACGAAGACATGCCCGGACTTGATCCACAAGTCGCCATGCACCGTCTGAACATCAAGCCCGATGCCAAGCCAGTCAAAGCAGCAACAACGTCGGTTTCGCCCGAGCATTATGGAAGCTATTGAAGCCGAAGTTCACAAGCTCATTGCATGTGGCTTCATCCGGGAGGAACAACATCCAGATTGGGTAGCTAACATCGTCCCCGTCCTCAAGAAGAACGGGAAAATACGGATCTGCATAGACTACTGTGATCTCAATACGGCTTGTCTTAAGGACGAATTTCCACTGCCCATCACCGATGTCATGATTGACAACACATGTGGATTCGAAAGAATGTCTTTCATGGACGGCTTTTCAGGGTACAATCAGATTAAAATGTACCCGACGACGAGAAGCATACTTCGTTCCGGACACCATTGGGGGTATACTGCTACACTGTAATGCCCTTCGGACTGAAGAACGCCGGAGCAACCTATCAGCGGGCAATGAGTACAATCTTTCGTGATCATCTTTGAAAAACGGTGGAATGCTATGTCGACGACATTGCTGTCAAAAGCCGCAACAAAGATGACCATCTTCGTGACCTGAAGACGATGTTCGACATAATGCGGACTTATCACTGAAAATGAATCTGACGAAATCCTTCTTGGGAGTGTCAAGTGGCAAGTTCCTTGGGTTTATTGTTACATCAAAAGGGATTCATCTTGACCCAGACAAAGTCAAAGTCATTCAGAGCATGCATCCACCAAGGAATCTCAAAGAGCTTAGAGGCTTGCAAGGCAGACTGGCTTATATCAGAAGATTCATCGCAAATCTCTCAGGCCGCTGTCAACGTTTACCCGACTCATGAAAAGGGTGCTTCCTTCGTATGGGATCAAGCTTGCCAGGAAGCTTATGAAGATATCAAGAGATACCTTACAAAGCCTCCAGTCTTAGTGGTCCCTACATCAGGGAAACTATTCTTGCTTTATGTAAAAGCTATGGACTATTCTCTCGGTGCCCTCCTCGCTCAAAAGGACGACAATGGTCACGAGCAAGCCATTTATTATCTAAGCAAAACTCTGATAGGGGCGGAATCTCGCTATAATCCTATCGAGAAAGAGTGTTTAGCTCTCGTCTTTGCTGTTCAGAAGACGCGACATTATTTGGTTGGCCAAACCATACATGTCATCTCTAGAGTAAACACATTGTGTCTCCTTATGACAAAGCCAGGATCACTGAATTCAAGATTGGCTAAATGGGCACTTCTTTTGTCTCAATACGACATGGTCTTTACCCCTCAGAAGGCGGTTAAAGGTCAGGCCCTTGCAGAGTTCTTGGCTGCTCATCCAGTTCTGAAACATTCAAAACTTCACGAGGATATTCCAGACGAAGTCTTCGACTCCAATGTAACCTCAGAGGAGGAAGTGTGGCAGATGTTCTTCGATGGAGCATCACGAATAGGCCCTAAGGGCAAGATTATTGCCGGAGTGGGGGTTGTGTTTATCTCCCCACAAAATCATGTCCTTCCAGAGCATTTTCTCTGACGGAATCATGCTCCAACAATGTAGCAGAATATAATGCTCTGCTCATTGGTCTTCAGCTCGCCCATGAAATGGGGGTACGCTACCTTGAAGCTTACGGCAATTCAAAATTGATCATCAATCAGGTTAAAGGCGAATATGAAGTTCGCCACGAGGATTTGGTGCCTTATTATCACACGGCCATTGAATTGGCTAATTTATTTAAAGGTTTCTACATCGAGCACGTGTCTCGATCCCAGAATACCAAGGCGGACGCTCTTGCTGCATTAGCAACAACACTAGCCTTGCCAGCCGACACCGAGTATCACCTCACAGTCACAACTCGACATCTTGTATGCTCCAAGCACATGCTAAGAACCCGAGGAGTCTATAATGTCTCCACAGATCTCGAGCCAAAAGATTGGCGCTTTCCTCTCATTGACTATGCTTTGCACGGTCTGCTTTCAGACGATCCTAAAGAAGCGGCGTCCGTCAGACGATGGTCTCTCCGTTTCTACTACGATCCAACTTTGAAGACACTTTACCGTCGTTCATATGACGGTATTCTCCTCCGTTGCCTTTCTCATTCAGAGGCACAGGAAGCGCTTAAAGAAGCGCACAACGGCATTTGCGGAGCTCATCAGCCAGGTCCGAAACTTAAAGACAGGTTGCGTAGGCTTGGATATTATTGGCCAACCATGATAGCCGACGCCATCCAATATGCACGAAGGTGTAAAGCATGCCAGATCCATGCAGACTTCATACACCAGCCTTCGGAGTTGCTCCATCCGACTGTTGCTTCATGGCCATTTGAAGTATGGGGAATAGATGTCATAGGACCGATCGGCCCCTCTTCGACAAAAGGTCACCGGTTCATCCTCGCAATAACCGATTACTTTTCAAAATGGGCGGAAGCTATACCATTAACTGAAGTCAAAACCTCTAATGTGGTTAACTTCATCAAACACCATGTCATCCATCGATTCGGTGTCCCTAGGCGGATCATCCACGATAACGGTCCCCAATTCATAAGCCAAGTGTTCTATCGGTTCTGCGATAAATACCGAATTCAGAATGTGGCTTCAACTGCCTATAATCCTGCCGCCAATGGCTTGGCGGAAGCATTCAACAAAATGATCATCAGGCTACTCAAGAAGTTTGTCTCCTCGAACAAGCGAGATTGGGACGAAAAGCTCGGTGAATGTCTCTGGGCCTATCGAACCACGGTTCGGACACCGACAGGCAATATGCCTTTTTCCCTGGTATATGGGTGCGAAGCAGTCATCCCATTGGAAATCCAGATGCCGTCATTGCGAGTAGCTCTGACCACTAAAATCACATCAGAAGATAATGATCGATTACGTCTTCAAGAGCTCGAAGCCCTAGATGAGAAGCGACTACAAGCTCAACAACATATCGAGTTGTATCAAGCTCGAATCTCAAAAGCCTTCAATAAGAAGGTCAAACAGAGAGTCTTCCAGAAAGGAGACCTGGTTTTAGCCGTCAGACGACCGATGATTATGACGCACAAGACCAAAGGCAAATTTCAGCCTAAATGGGAAGGACCGTTCGTAATAGAAACAGTCTATTCAAACGGAGCGTACCGCCTTATGACTTCAGATGGCGACCTACTCATGATGCCGATCAATGGCAGTTTCTTAAAGAAGTATTATCCTTAAACAAGGATCCTTCTCATGATCAAGTTAAACTACACCTCTGATCAAGATCTTTGTGTCCAAAGTACACACAAAGAGAGCCTTTCTCTTCCTCCAAGCGAGATAATACAACCGTAAACCAGAAGGAACCTGGTCGTGCATTGGCTTCCCGAAGGAGAATCGAGGTTAAGCATATATTAACCAGATAATCCAACATCCTTAACGATTAAGGATAGAGGAAAATGTTGGCCTGTAAGCCCAACATAAGTCCTCGACAACCCATCATGCTGAGGGGAATAACATGGCTAGCCCAACCCAAACGGTAGTTGGTAAAGGCATATCAAACCCGTTGATAGCGGGGGGTTTGTTAAAAATCCCAAGGGACCTGTACCCATTCGATTCCCTCGTTTCTCCCTGTGAAAACGAGACCTCCAAAATCACTTACCAATTCTCATCCATAGAATGGTAAGGCCACATACACATTCGCTGTTACGTTAACATTAAACCTATGACAGCGATTCCCTCATTTCTCCCTGTGAAAACGAGACCTCCAAAATCACTTACCAATTCTCATCCATAGAATGGTAAGGCCACATACACATTTCGCTGTTACGTTAACATTAAACCTATGACAGCAATTCCCTCGTTTCTCCCTGTGAAAACGAGACCTCCAAAATCACTTACCAATTCTCATCCATAAAATGGTAAGACCACATATACATTTCACTGTTACGTTAACATTAAACCTATGACAGTGATTC